>JASDQU010011443.1:124468-139735 GCA_032191745.1 Picea mariana | reverse complement strand
TATTATATATGTATTTATTTCATCCATAGGATCTTTAGTCCTATACTCATTTCTAAGCCTTGACCTCTACATTAGTGCACAAGGGCAGACCCCTTTTGACAATACGAAAATAAACCTACCTACAAAAATGACAAAGTTTTATACATAAATGATCGAACGCATATATTCATAACTGAAACAAAATAAAGGCCTAAATTGATTATCATGCGTTACTTTAAATGGCCGAACCAAGGCCTTGTGATCACTAGTTGTGTTTAACTTTCGATCACCCTTATCATAGTTGTCTTTTTCAAAAGAAATCAATGATAACGAACTGTTAGCTCCACCCTAACTGAATGATAAACTAACTGTGCCTCAAAGGATTCTTCCTCTCTCTCGCATTAATTCGATATGAATTCGAAAGGTTTTGTGTCAGTCTGGAATTGACGACCGCTGCCGAGTCCATTAATGGAGAACCCGATGGAGATAGTTCTGAGGTTGTCACTAGACCCCGTGTCCAATACAATCATGCCACCTCCGTTCAATCACATGATCAGATGCAGTCCTCGTACTTCCACTATTACGCTGCACATTAAGGGTTTTTCCAGAGTTATTGTGAGTCTTTCGCATGTGGCCTCATTGATATTCTGTGTTTTCCTCGACAAGGGAGGCCGATGACCTGTAGATATTTACCCAAGGAATAAAAAAGGTTATACAATCACCTGATAAGTCCATGACACGCTTATACTATCTGTAGTGTAGTGTAATTTTCAAAAGTTTTATTCCTCTCTCTAATTATTAATCTCACGGTTTCTAGCGAGGATTCTCCTACATTGTTAGTCTTTAACTCTCTGGAGTATTTCTCTCCGGTCATGGTAGATACATACGTTTTATTCAGGGGTGATGACTTGTGTCTTAGATTTTCCATGAGGCAACTATTTCCATTCTACAACGAACATTAATCTAGAAAGCTTCTACACAGACTGTTTTCCATTTGGAATGGAAAATAGTCTTGTATGTTCTAGGGTTCTGTCAAAAACATATACCCTCGGATATTTTCTTTGTTGAGTAACTTAGAATTTTATTTTGGGAGTTTTTCGTGGTGTTTTGTTTCTAAAACCCAGTGAATTAAATCCTAGTGGAGAAACCAATGTCGATAGACTTCCGTCGAGGCAAGGTCTCGACTCTCATTATTTGAACTTGCTCCTTAACTGTGGCGACTCTTATCGTGTTCGCTGTAGAAAACAAGGTAGTTGGTATTCTTCCCTTATTTACTCTGTTCGGTTCATTAATTACATCTGTAACCTATCGTTATCTTGGCTTACCGTGGAGACCTAACATTCTTAAACTTAAAGGCGTGAAAATCACAACCACCTTCCTGCAGTCATAGTGAATTTCTTTACTGATCTACAGGGAATTTGGCCTCGACTCAAAGTTTTTCTCTATTTAACCTAAACACGCTTGTACATTCATAGATACGCGGTCTAAAACCCACTGACTAGTATTATTCCAGGACTTAAAAACTCTCAAGGAAATACGATTATTCTTTGTTCGGAAAACTGGTAGTAAATCCGTTATGTTCTTATTTCATTCTTGGTCAGTGTCCTGTAATTTACGTTTTCTGATAATTGTGAAGGTGCAATCTCATGGCATAAATCGTGACCTGAAATTCGTATGCTCTTGTATGTGGAATATGGTTTAATTTATGCATTCTTGAATGGTTAAAAGGGTTCTGTTAGTTTCCTATTATCATTCATGGTTACTGTAATCTAATGATGGGACCCCTGTTTGTTGCTAGGGTACCCATCATACCAGCCTTGGTCCGCTTCTTCCCCTTTCGACAATGGATGACTCCTTCAACGATGCATATGGAACAGTAGGTCCCAAATCACAAGTTAAGTGATGTTAGAAGCACGTCTATAACACTTCCTGGCATAGAAATTATTTTCTGGAACTTAATATGCGTTCATCATTGAAAACTCTGTTTACTCCTATCTTGATACTTATTAATGTTTTCTTGGCCTTCTCGTAGTAATGGTGATGTCAAAAGCCTCCCGATTCAAGGCAACATCCTGTTACAAAAGGTACTCAGGTTCTAATTGCAGTGCTCACAAATACTAATCCAGGTTCTATTGCGTGAAAAGGTTCTATACTAGAATGCAGTTATCCTGGTAGAAGTACCAGGCTCCTATGACAATTGTTTAATTGTAATCTTAGTTTAAAAGAAAGGACAGAAGGAAAAAACCCCATATTGTGAACGGGTCTCATGTTTTTACTGTTCCAAAACTTTGCCTGTGTATTAAACTGATGAAAAAGGATAGTACCATTTTCTCCTAAATGTATATTTGATTTAGATGGAAACTCAGTTCTAAGTTACACAACAGTTAATCATTTGTTTTCGGTAAATATTATACACAGAATTCGATATTTGGATGTAAATGAAATTCGATTATATACCCCTCCAGGGTCTACTTGTTCTTTATAAAGAGGCTCAAATGATTTCTTTAGTTATCCATATAGCTGTGCAATTTTTCAAATCACTGAAGCATATAAATTATATGATTCCATAATTTATGCCTTTCCATTCATTGATCTTTCACTCCCATATTATTTTATTTCGAAACTTTGTTTGTGGCTAATTGAATTGTTCTTTTTCCTTTATATCATTGGCATCTGGTGCTATGCATACAATAGTCATTTAAGTGACTCTGAAAATTGGTATAGGTAGTTATACACATATATGTATATCTATATATACATACTTCCTAATGTATGTGATCATTCCAGTTTTAAACGACATGTGCATAGCCTGATCATCATGACTATTTAGTAGATGTATCTAAGCAAATTTCCGAAACAACAAATGGAACAACAAAGTTCCTCCCAACCTTAGAACGAAACATCCAATCTACTTGCTCCATTCACTCCCTAGCCTGACCATAAACTCATGAGGGTGAAATGCAGATCTCCTCCTTAGCGACAGTCCTTCTTGCAATGCTCATAACAACAAGTGATACTATTTCTCCCCAACATACTTGGTAGTGTCATGCCTCCTCTCATATGTTATATATGTCAAAAGCATTTGTGCCTAGGTATTTTCCCCTTGGGAATTTTTGAAGCTTTACAAATCCCTGATTTTCGGGGGCTGCCAATGGTCAAATTCCTGATTTTCCACTTGTAGCATTCATCCATGAGGTAGTTCCAACATGTTCCCCACTCATTAAGTCATGGTCAATTTCAGCCTAGTTGTTCCATTTGTCCATCAACAATAACTATAAAAATATTTGTTTTCTTATAAGTGTCATAGTCAAAGAGTTAGTTGGGTCAAATCACATCTTTTCCCAAGAGTCAAAATCATTATTTACAATCAACTAAATTCGAAATTCGAAATTGCCATAAATGACAATAATTTTCCAATTTCGAATTTACCAAAAATGGAAATAAATTCACTTTTTTGGGGATGTTACACCATGAAAATAGACCATATATTGAGGTAAATGTGTGGCAACATCCCTATTAAAACCTACTAGCACTCCTCCTATGGTTCAAATTGTAGGTTAACGATACCTAGTTCGAGAGGTCCATGATGTATTGAGGGCAGACTAAGAAATTCACTAACGAAGATTCTAAGGGGTGCTCAATAAGGAGGAGTCTTTATTCCTTAGAATCACTTTGTCTCTCACAGGGTCTCCCGAATGAAGCACAAGTGACATCCTTGGATCACATAGTTGTGTCTTGAAGAGAATGTCACAAAAGTAACAGTTGAGTCAATGAATCTAGGTGGCCTAGAAAACCTTGAGAGAATAATTAAACCTTGTAAAATATTTAAGAATTTCTAGATTTAATTAATTAATTAAGGATTGAAATTATTAAATGTAAATCCCCAAAAGAAAGTCTAAACCTATTGAAAAATTAACCTTAAGTCTAAGTTTGGTAAGAAGACTAAAAGTAAATTATAACTTAAATAAAATGGGGATGAAGTCAATGAAGGTAAGAATAATGAAAAGGTGAAATATATTTAAATATTTGATATAAGACACATGTGTGCAATAATATATATAAGGAGGTTTTTAAAATAAGAAAGAAATAAACATGAAATAATGTTAACACATATAAATGTATCTAGAGTCTATTTAACACTAGTTTAACTAGGAGAAGACTTATATTTTAACTCAACTTAGATTTAGTAAGGCGTCAATCATTAAGGAGTGATTGCATAGGGGTAAAGTTGTGCTGCCAAATTATATTTTACTAATTTCACTTGTGAGAGTTGGGATACCGAGCTTGAGAGAGAGTGGTGGCTTTACCTTGTGAGGCAAGCTCAGAGATAGAGTATTATTCTGGTTTTGTTTGCGTGGCCCCTTTACATCTCAAGGGGATAAGGAGGAAGAGGATTACCCTAGAGTTGTCAGTGAAGTCTCATCGATTAGAAAGCGTGAGAAGAAAGGGAATGTCAGTTGCATAAGAGCCTCTTCGATTCTTCATCTCAAGTTACAGTATTTCCTTGAGATTGTAATAATATTAAGATGTTATTATGTAATAGCTTTAGAAATTTTTTGAATTTGTATTGTAGTTCTAATTACTAACTGATAGTTTCGTTGGAAATCCCTAAAGGGTCTTGTTAATTTCTTGGTTCGCTACCAGTCATTTGAAGAACATAATAAAGAAATATTAAAAATTAAAAAAACTCATGTGGGTGATGCCCAATCTTTTTCATAGTTCCTATACTTAAAATTCGCATGTATTCTTCATATAGTTTTTGGAATTTTACTTCTACTCATTGAATTTCTGAGAAGAGAATCGTTGCCTAACCATGCTCCTATATTCCTGCCAAACACTGATTGAATCTACTACCAAGTTTGGTTACACTAGTTACTTGGGTTTCTCCGTTGTTGGCATAAATTCTCCCGAGACAATCCTAAGAAAATATTTAAACCCAACATGGGTTGCGTTGGTAGCCTTTCCATTTTTTATAAATCCGACTTTGATAATTAACCTCAGTGACCCTATGGTCGAATTTAATTTCGAGCGATTTAAAATTATGTGCGTCTCTCTAAAATGAAGATGTGGTTTGGATATTTGATCGAACCCTGTTGTAAACTGATCTGATTAACCGTCAATTGGGATTTTTTTTAAGGGATGTTGTTGAGCGTTGTAAACCAACTATTTTATTAACTTGTCATTCCTATCGAATTCTGCAGGGAGAAGGAATTGTATCGATCCAAGACTTGTGCCTTAGACCGCAGATTCAAAACATGATTCTCTTTACTTGCTGACTGATACAGACTCCGGTCCTTGATATCTTCATAATTTATTAGACACCCTGATATCTGGAATAATAAGATAACAGAAAAATTAAACTATGAAGGTACAGATTTCCTTTGAGTGCACCATCCCTTTAGCAACTTCCTGTAGCGAGTTCTTCCAGAAATGGAGTTTTCTCCAATGATTGATGCACTTTCCCTTAGCGAATCGCCCATTTCTAATTTCAGTCAAAGTCATTTCCTTCCTGCATTTTTTTTTTCGACGATTAAAAAGACCGTTCCTGTAGCAATCCACCTTCATAGGTTTTCTTCCTGTGATTGCTCAGATCACTAACAAGAATCCTCTATCCACAACTTTGAATAACATTGTTCCTTTGGTGCATACACGCTCCTAAACCTGAGAATGTGACATTGTAGCTTGCATCCTCTCAAATATTCTTCAAGGGTTATGTTCCAACAACCTTGGCGGGACTCCGGTTAATCAATTATATTGCACAATTATATGCTTGTGCTCAAACATTCTCACGAAACTTCTAATTATATTTTATCATACAATGTGCAATGTCGTGCATGAAACATTTATTTCTCTCTAAAACTCAATTTTATCAATGTAAATAGTAGTGAACGACTTCTTCATGCTCCCTACTATAAATTTCAACTCATTAGATATATATTATGAATATCCCTACTATCAAATATGCATGTCTTAATGACTTCCTATTAAGGATTTTAATTATAACAAACCTTCAAAGGCTTCAAACTTTTGGATAGGAATAGATCCATGCCTTTTGAATAAAGGTAAGTGAATATAACCCACCACTCATTGACAATCAACTCATCAATTTTCATAAGTTAGTAAGTATGAACTCTAGAAATGATTATTTTAACTTAATGATATTTTTTTCAAGAGTATCCATAGTCATCTCCACAATATTGTTAGTGATAGTCCATATTGTCACTAATCATTGAAAGACTTCAACCGAGCCATTAAAATGATGTTGAGGTATGATTGATTGAGTAATTAGATTCTCCTGCACCATTAAAATAATGTCGATGTATTATTGATTGAGTAATTAGATTCTCTTGTGCCATTAAAATGATGTTAATGTATGATTGATTGAGTCATTAGATTTTCTTGCGCCATTAAAATAATCTTGATGTATGATGGATTGAATTAGTAGATTACCCTTGCTCCATTAAAATAATGTTGATGTATGATTTATTGAGTAATTAGATTACTCTTGAGCCATTAAATAATGTTGATGTATGATGTATTGAGTAATTAGATTCTCTTGCACCATTAAAATAATGTTGATGTATGAGTGGTGGCCGGTGCGAGGGGAGTCATCTATGATTCCAATGGACAAAAAAAAACTGACTTTTCCTGGGGCTTGGGGAAAATAACCAACAACAGAGGAGAGACCCTAGAAATATATATGGGGCTAAAACTAGCCCATGAGAGAAGTATCCAAACTCTAATCACAATAGGAGATTCTAAAATTGTTATAAAGGAGCTTCGAGGTCTGTCAAACTAAGAAATTAATCCACCCAACGGTCTCAACTGAGGAATAAATTCCCAGAAGAGGAAATTCAACAACTTATGCCTCTTCCATATCCTCCAAGCTCAAAACACCAAGGCAGATTATCTAGCTAAAGCGGAAAAAATCCTGGAACAAAGCCATCTAATCACCAATCAAGTCTTCTCTCATGTATGGTTACCTTAGCTACGCCTTTCCTTTCGCTCCTCCACCCACTCTAAAGAAAAATTTTATTCATCCCTCTTTCCCTATCCTAACCTGTTATCCCTCTATCCACCCTCCGCCTCACACCCCTCCTTTCCTCCCTCTTCCTCCCTCGCCCCCTTCTCGCTTCCCGTGGTCCACCCCCTCCCTTTTCCAACTCACGAATGGNCCTCTCATCCCGAGTGAAGTCACCTATTCTCGTGGGAGATAATGGATTCCTTGATATTTAATTTTTTGCTAATTAATTACCCTTGGCCACTGCGGATTCCACATAGTTTCTTCGTTTGGATATTTAGATCATTCGCCCCTCACTCTAGTTGGCCCTCCTCTATTCCTTCCTCCCATATCCTTCTTTCTATTAGCCTTTGCTTCTACTTGTTCGACGCCCGCTTGCCTCTTACACTCTCAAAACTCCATTCCATCATATGGCAGAGGTCTTGAGATCCCCTTTCTTGCCCAATTTGTACCTCCGAAGATCTCCAAGAACAATTTCAAGCACCGAGAACAGATTGTAGGAGGATGGAGGAGCGCTCAGGCACACGACATCGAGAGCTTCAGTAGGAAAATCAGGGGATTCATGAAAATATGGTAGGTCTCTAGTCCCAATTGCAACAGTAAAAAATCTGCCATAACCAAGAATTGGTGATAGTTTTAAGAGGAGTCAATCAAAATATAAGACAGATTGGGGATTTTACCTAGTGACTAGAAAATCCTCAGCAAACAACACACTCAGTTAGCACTGATGAATCTCAACTTCCCTCTTCTTTTCACTTTGTTACCAGTCACGACCATCATGTTCCCATAGGGCCAAGCTTCGCAGACCACTATCATGTAGAGGAGAACCTAGACTGCCAATATGCGGAGGATAACCCAGTAGAGGCAAATCTAGAAGCTCGATTGGTTGTTAAACAAGAAGAACCTGGGTAATTTCATAACTATTAATCAGGTCTTTTATGAAATGGAAATATTTTTTGTTGTTAAATGTGTATATCTCCATATTTACATGGCATAATTGTAGCCTATATGGACCAGTTGTTATAGTTTTTTTAGGCCTAGATAGACATTTACGCTCCTTTGGAAGTAGCATAGGTGCTCGCACCCTGCCACAAACACTTTTTAAAATTTTGGCGGCCTTTTTTTTAATATAAATACCCCTAACCATTTTTGTTAAAAAAAATAAAAAAAAATAATGTTGATGTATGATTGATTGAGTAATTAGATTCTCTTGTGCCATTAAAATAATGTTGATTTATGATTGATTGGGTAATTGCATTTCTCTTGTGCCATGAAAATAATGTTGATGTATGATTTATTTAGTAATTAGATTACTCTTGCACCATGAAATGATGTTGATGTATGACTAATAATATAGTCTGGAGTTATGAGTTGTGATTGATTTAGGGACTTAGATACCTCCTTGTTCCTGAGAACAATCACTAGTCCTAAGACCTTAAATGGTCAAAATAAATTGGATGAATCTTGGACTTGAGTATTGCTTATGTGTCTTGGAGGTTCTAACCATGCATGATAGGTTGGGCTGGTAGTTTTTGTTTAATATTCAACGACATGATTAATCAATTATTTGTAATTTGTTTATCGTGATGTATTGAATTTCATCTCTCTTTATGTTTTTGTGTTAATTATGCGTCGCTATTAATTTATGTTAATGCATTGATTGTTTCGTTATTAAATTATGATGATGTGTCACTTGTGATGGTATTAATTATGTTGTGATGATTTTAATTTCCTAATGTGAAAAAAAGAAAAAAAAAATCCTTTCATACATCACTTTTTATTGTTCGTAAGAGAGGGGATGTTACAAATAAACTCCTAGAGGATGGGACATAATTCAAAGCACACCATTGAACAAATTATGAGAAATTATAAGTCTCTAGAACAATGAAACAAGCCAAGTTAGTCTGCCATGCATGAAAATAATCATGTAACTGATTATATCCATCAAATGATATTTTATGCAATTCTTAGAGATCGAATGAAGTAATTGCGTCAAACATTTGACAATCCCTGTCCTCTAAATCAAGTTCTATTGTAGATAGGGTTATGTATGTTGGAAGATTGGTTGTTGTCATTGATTTCAAACCTGGTCATTGGTTTTGGACCACAATATTGATGAAGGTATTTTAACATAAATGACAGTGCATATGTAGATACAACACCCATGGATTGATAGTATACATCATGTTGTTTCTGGTGGTAGATGGAACATCATGTGGATCCTTATGGTTGAGGAGAAATAAATTTTGAAGATGACAAAGTGAATTGAAGAAGGAAGTACAGGTCGGCCCTAAAGATAATTAAAGAAAATAATTACAAAATAAGAAAGTGTCAGGTTGGCCCTAATGTTAAAATGAAGTGACATAAAGGGTATAAACACATCTCATTAAACATTCATTTTTCAACACACACAAGTTTTTTAATGAAGAAGGAGATATAAGTCAAATTTCAAAGGAAATATGAAGCAAAGAAGGTCGTATTTCAAGGGAGGATGGAGTCTTTTCATGATGTGTTCTAAGGTATGCTATTTACATTTCATATTACCATTTTTTGCTATAACATTTTTTCTAGAAGGATTCATATGGTGAAATTGGTATGGTATTGAAAATAAATATCTAGGTGCCCGTGGGAAACATTTCATCTCTTTATTCGCTATAATTTTGGAGATACATTCTATGGAAGATAGGGTTTTTGACTAGTCCCAAAGCTAGTCATAAACAAGTGTTCCAGGTGAAAAAATCATAACATCTTCATAGAGAATCCAAGTGAATTGAGACTAGTTTCATTGGAAAGAGTACAGTCTGTATTTTCCCGTGTAAAAATTTCAGAATATGATGTTAAAAATTGAGCACGAGGCATGTTGTACAAGTTTGCTCTCCTAAATAAACCATAATTGAATAAGGTCTACCATTTTATCTATAACTCACTTTCTAGGAGGATTCAAGGAGTTAAACTTGGATGAGTTTCATAGAATACATTGACTAATATTATCTATAGGATCAAAGTGTTCCAAGAATTGAAGAATTGCAGAATTTGAAGTAGTCTTAGGAAGCATTATAAGGCTCTATGTGATGGTTGGTTGATGGTGATAATTTAATGTAAAGTTTTATTATATCTCATATATTATTGGGTGGAAGGAATGGGAAAGGATGGATAGTTCAACCCTCTCTTGATATTGGATGATTGTATCTTCCTTTTGGAGGTTTATCCCTCCATTTATATTTGGAATTTGTAGCTACCTTTGAGATCCATTACTTCCCTTGAACAATAACTATTAATTGTTTCTCATATATTGTGCATGGTTTATTGTGGTGTATTGGTGTAAATCTTATACTATTGTTCATTTCTTATTGGATATAATTGAATGGTTTAAGTATAAGTTGAAAAAGTTTTTAAATTATACTTGATACTGATTGACCCCCCTCTTAGTATCAACAATTGGTATCAGAGAAGGTTTCCTTCATAACAGTTTAACCACTGGAAGGAAACTCCTGAGCAGAGATGGATGACCATGAGCACATTTCAAATGGGATTCAACGATTTGATGGAAGCAACTATGAATACTGGAGTGATAGAGTGAAAAAATACCTAACAGGTTTGGGAGTAAACATTTGGTACTCAGTTGTAAATGGCTATGTAAGCCCAAATAATACTCCAACTGATCCAAATGAGAAGAATCTTATGAGTTGTAATTCAAAAGAAATACATGTTATTCTAAGAGCATTGGCACCAACCATTGCTAGAAAAGTGATGGGATGTAACACTGCTAAAGAGGTATGGGAAACAATCAATAGTATCTATGAAGGTGATCCAAAAGTTAAGCAGTTCAAGCTTTAACGACATAGAGCATAATTTCAAAATTTGAATATGGATGAAAAGGAATATATGACAACCTATTTTATTATAGTTCATGAAGTTCTTAATGCTATCAGAGGATTAGGTTAATAGATCAATGAATCTTTGGTTGTAAAAAAAGTGTTGAGATCACTTCTCTTGAAGTATGGTGCTAAGGTCTCCTCCATTGAAGAAACTAGGGACTTGACCAAAATGACAATGGATGAATTACATGGGTCTCTTATAGCATATGAAATGAGAACAGGTCCAGAAAGTGACCAGCTAAACAATGAAGAAGCCTTTAAAGACATAAAGAATACAAAAGACAAGGATAATGATCTTGATGAAGAAATATAAAATTTTGTAAGAAGGTTCCAGAAGGGAACTGGAAGATACAAAGGTAATTCTCCTCTCAAATGATTTAACTGTGGTAGAATATGATATATTGTTGAAAAATGCTACTATAAATAGAGAAGTATCAACAATAGAAAGATATTCTACCCCAAGGATGATGACATATCCTCAGATAAGAGTGATAAAGAAGATAATGATGGAGGAGAAGTCCTCTTCATAACCCAAGAAACCTAGGATGATGATCATAAGAGTTATAAATAAGAAGAAATCATTTTTGAATAAAATTAAGATGAAGAAATCGACCTTGATTCCTTTTGGGGATACAAAGACAACATAGAGAGTGAACAAGAAGATGTGAATCTTGAAAATTTGAAGCATGTTGAAACTGAAAATAACAAGCTTAGAAACAAAAACATAATACTAAAAGGTGAATTGAGTAGTTTTGAAGAAGAGAATTATAGGCTTGAAAAGAACATTGTTATCTTTAAGGAACAATTACAAGATTATGAGAAATTGAAAGAAGAATTAAATCACACAAAAGGGGAGCTACTATTGACAATAGAAAAGTTGAAGAAGTTCGAAAAAAAACACTAAAAAATTAGATGAGATCCTTAGCAGTCAAATATCTTCAAACAATGAGACAGGACTAAGATACAATGATAGCTTGAAGAAAACAAAACAAGAGAATGAAGATGAAAAGGATGAAACCAACACTCTAGATCAAGTTGAACAAGAAGATAGAAGACTATAATTCAGAAGGAATGAGACATCAAGAATATCCTCTCCCATCAGGTATGCAAGAAATAATTATGAAGGAAGCTGTAGAAGAATAAATTGTGAACCCAGATGGAATACATGACAAAGAATATCACTTACTCCTAGGTATCAGCATTTCTTTCTTGGACATTGTTATACTTGTGGAAATTTTGGACACAAGGCAATCAATTGTAGAATCAATGAAAGGAATAACTACACAAGCCACATGAATGGTGAAAATAATAGATATGTAAATGTTCATAGACCTATCAACAGAAATTATAATCCATTTGACCTATTAATAGATCAAAATATTGTATGTTACAAGTGCAATAATCTTAGTCACAAAGGACGAGATTGCAGAGAGATGAAGGAAGATAATCGTATCCCAAATGTACCTATACCAACTACAACATGGAAAAGGAAATAAATTCCACACAATGAAAACTGCCAAATAACATTGGTCACTAAAGAATGTAAATAAGAAGATGAATGGTTCATAAACAGTGGGTGCTCATCTCATATGACCGGAGATCAAAGAAAATTTGTCAGTTTGAAGAAAAAGGGTGGAAATGTTGCATTTGGAGATGACTCATCTACCAAAATACTTGGAAAAGGAACTGTAAAGCTTGGAAGTGAAAATATAAAAGTAGGAAAAGTCCTATTGGTTTAAGATATGAAGCATAATCTCCTCAGTTTCAGCAAAATATGTGATCAAGGATACACTCTCATGTTTGTCTCCCGAAAATGGAAAATCAGAGAAAATAACTCAAGAAGATTGGTTGCAATTGTAAAAACAAGATCGAACAAAATATACATCCTATACATGAAGAAGAGAGAGAAGACAAAAGCCACTCTAAAGTATTCAAAGCAAGAAAAAGTCCCAAAGACCAAAAACAAGGATGACGCATTATTGAGTGCCACATGTTCAGGTGGATTTGCCCCAAAGAAGAAGCTCACCTTATGCCATTGAAGTCAGGGGGAGAAACCCCACCCCTTGCCATTGATGTCAAAGGGGGAGATAAATTGGGATCATGATGACAAGGGGAGCATGAGTGTTTCCATCAATGACAAAGGGGGAGATTGTTGGAAGATTGGTTTTTGTCATTGATGTCAACCCTAGTCATTGGTTTTGGACCGCAAGATTGATGAAGGTATTTGCACATGAAAATAAAACACCCATGGATGGATAGTATACATAATGTTGTTTTTGGTGGTGGGTTGAACATCATGTGGATCTTGATGGTTGAGGATAAATGATTTTTTGAACATGATAAAGTGAATTGAAGAAGGAAGTACATGTTGTCCCTGAAGATAATTAAAGAAAAGAATTACAAAATAAGAAAGTGTCAGGTCGACCCTAATGTTAAAAGGAAGTGACATAAAGGGTATAAATACATCTCGTTAAGTATTTATTTTTCAACATACACAAGTTTTTTAATGAACAAGGATATATAAGTCGAATTTTAGAGGAAATTTGAAGTAAAGAATGTCGGATTTCAAGGGAGGATGAAGTCTTTTGGTGATGTGTTATAATGTATGTTATTTACAGGTCATCTTACCATTTTCTCTATAAATATTTTTCTAGAATGATTCAGATGGTGAAATTTGTATGGTATTATGAAGCCATATCTAGGTATCCATGGTAAAAATTTAAGCTCTTTTTTCTCTATAATTTTGGAGATACACTCTGTGGAAGATAAGGTTTTTGACTAGTCATAAATGTAGTCATAAACAAGTGTTATGGGTAAAACAATCATAACATATTCATAGAGAATCCAAATGAAGTGAGACTAATTGAATTGGAAGGAGTACTGATTGTATTTTCCTGTGTAACAATTTTCGAATATTATGATTAAAATTGAGCGCGGGGCATGTTGTAGAAGTTTACTCTCCTGAATAAACCATAATTTAATCAGGTCTACCATTTTCTCTATAACTCCTTTTCTGGGAGGATTCAAGGAGTGAAACTTGGAGGAGTTTCAGAGAATACAGTGAGTAATATTATCTATAGGATCATTATATTCCAAGAATTGAATAATTGCAGAAGTTGAAGAAGTCTCAGGAAGCATTATCAGGCTCTATGTGATGGTTTGTTGATGGTGATAATTTAATGTAAAGTTTTAGTATCTATCATATAATCTTGGGTGGAAGGAAGGGGAAAGGATGGAGAGGTCAACCCTCTCTTGATATTGTATGATTGTATCTTTCTTTTGGATTTTTATGCCTCCCTTTATATTTGGAAGCTGTAGTTACCTTTGGAAGTCATTACTTCCCTTGAACAATAACTATTGATTGTTTCTCATATATTGTGCATGGTGTGTTGTGGTGTATTGGTGTAACTCTTATACTATTTTTCATTGATCATTGGATACAATTGAATGGTTTAAGTATAAGTTGAAGAAGTTTTTAAATTGTACTTGGTATTGATTCAACCCCCTCTCAATATCAACAATGTACTTTTTAGAACTTGAGGGTTTTGATGTTTTGACAAATTGACAGGAAGTGGACCTTTATATTCTTACCATGAATAATTGATGAATAAATCCCTTGATTTTACTGACAAATCCAACAAAAGTATGCTCTAAAAAGGCTCAGGTCATATCAGGTCATTTCATCCTTCGTCAACAGTAACCAGTGGAAGTTTATAAAGAGAACCTAGGAAACAATATTTTATTTACATAGACATTTAGAAAAAACATTTATTAATTCCCAATATAACATATTTAAAAATCAAATATTTACAAAAATGGCGGTTTCGGGAGCATTTGGGTTGTTTCATTTCATAGTTGCATGCGAGGCAAGTGACGGTTTTGAATACCATGCGATGGGGGGTCGAGGTGGATCCTTTTGTCGACACATAGCATGGGTCAAATATTCCCTACATCACCTCATGGGTTATGCCCTTTTAAATGTTGATCGACCTGGTGTAGCGAGGTTCATTATAAACCATAGATATCATTTTTTTTTATCAACGCTCCACGTTTAATCATGATATATATGCACACCAACACATCATTTTATTAAAATTAATTAAAATTAATCGTATT
The DNA here is from genome assembly GCA_032191745.1 of Picea mariana. Lineage (NCBI taxonomy): Eukaryota > Viridiplantae > Streptophyta > Pinopsida > Pinales > Pinaceae > Picea > Picea mariana. Next base: position 124,741 of record JASDQU010011443.1, on the reverse strand, counting down.
ATGAATTGTATTTTGTTTAAATCATTGGAATTTATTAAAATTAATCATATTTCATTTTAAATATATAGATTATACTATTAAAAACTAATAAAACATCTTTTTATTAGTTTTTAGTACTATATTCTATATATTTGAAACAAAATACGATTAATTTTATAAATTATGATCAATATATACAAAGAACTCATAAATATAACTATTAAACCTAAATAAAATTTAAAACTAATATAATTAAATATAACAATTGAGAGCCTAGATAAGGCTAAAATTTAA
>JASDQU010011443.1:109181-124388 GCA_032191745.1 Picea mariana | reverse complement strand
TACGATTAATTTTATAAATTATGATCAATATATACAAAGAACTCATAAATATAACTATTAAACCTAAATAAAATTTAAAACTAATATAATTAAATATAACAATTGAGAGCCTAGATAAGGCTAAAATTTAATAAAACTAAAGATACTAGGTTTATGTTAAGCACCTTTTCAAACCAGTTCTAGCTCCTTTGTGATTCCTTGGTTCTGATTTGATATGGCACTAAGTCTCCATCCGACCATATACTATATCTATGGCTAAATCCTACTCAAAATTGTGGTTTACCACTTTTGGAAAGTGGTTTTCATATACATTGTCTTGTGGGGTAAGGCGATGACATTAAAATCCTCTTCTAGGGGGGCATAGTAATACCAACGTGGAACATGTGTCTCAGTGGTAAGTTTAGAAACCACCCTCAACACCCACGCCTTTATTAACCTATCAACTTCTCTCCTATGTGAAGTCAATGAGGATCGTTGATCCTTACGTGGATAAATGATCAACCATATATTTGATCCTATAGCCCATGTGGATTGAATCTACGATCCAACAATCTAAATTTAATCTCATTCAAATAATGATAATAAAAATTAAACCTTCCTACTGCAAGGATGATTTTCCTTGATCTTGATTGATATGCTTCCAAAACAAAATTTGGGATTGATATGCCACAAAATAAACTCTTATATATCGGTTCACACATTACAACATATGTATTTCCTAGGATGGAGAGAAATCATTAAATAAACAACCAACTCTTCCCATACACACAATTCTATATTACAAAATTAACTCAATAATTTCTAGAGTACACTGGAACTTTATTTATAATATTCAAAACCTCACTTGCAACCTTGACACATGGAATTTATCCAAAACTACTCCTCCTAAGTCACTTTTTTTTCCTAACCTCTATTAGATTACAAAATTACAAATATTTCTTGAAATATCTCTTGCAAAACCAACTCACTCAAAGTATCTAAAAAAACCTCTATACTAGGAATTATTTGTTGAATGTTAACAAAAAACTAACAAGTATGAAACAAATCAATCTTCAAGATATATTTTAAAAAATATTACAAAATAAAATTAGGGAATCGACTCCCTTGGTAAATGTTTTGACCCCTTGGGTCAGTTCTAGATATTGTTGTCAGATGCTCCTATATCAAATGCCCGATGAAGAAAAGAATTTGTAATAACGCCTTAAAGATTTACACCATACTTGGAAATATTTGATGTTGTCATCCAAGTGAAATCTGGGTGCAATAAAGGATTTTGAGTCCATTGAATCAATAGTGTGATGATAATCAATGATTCTATAGAGAGGATAGTTACAAGTGCTAACATTTTCATCCAAGGTTGAGCTATGACACATGTAAACCTAGACATGTCACTGTTAGGGAAGATTACGAAAGCTTATCCTAGTGTCCCAGATTTTGATGTCACTGGACAAAATGAATATCTAAATGATACCATTGAATCAATATATTGATCATGTCCTAGAGCTTGTAACTATAGTGATTAATATAGTTATTGGTATTAGAATTTTTTATGAATTTGGAGTGATGAGAGGTACTATATGAGACTCTGTAGTGTATTAGTGTAAGATTTAGGAATTTTTGTAGAGGTGGAAGAAGGTTATTTGCGTTCAATTAAAAAAATGAAAAGGAAAGTAAGAGAACTAAATATCTATGCAATTATTAGAGGATACAAAGTGTTGGATGTAATGTTGTACTTGTGAATACAAGAGGGAGAGTCAATATATAGTGTTTGAGATAAATATGGATAGTTGAGAGAATTGATATTTTTTAGTGTTAGTTGTGTGCAATAGTAGTGGCACCATTTATTATGTCTAAGACAAGAAGGATTAACAAATGCAGGGTTCTGTGGATGAGGAGTAAAGGCTATCGAACTATTGGGAGAACTCAAAGTGTGGGGGTGGGTCATGAGAATTATGGTTTTGGGAGGATCATAAATTATTCCACCATTGAACTTTACATTCAACTTCTAAGGCATGTTCCAAGTCCTATTCAAGGGAAACACTTTCAAACATGGAAACTTTGAATCTAGCAAAATCTAGTACAACAGAATTGAATTTAACAATAAATACCTCCTCTAGATCTAGAAACTAGAGCTGAATGCAACTCCAAGTGAACATGTCATTTTACTATTGTAATGTCTTTGTAGATTCTTTATGGAAATGATATCATATAGATAGTAGATTTTTGAGCTGGCTTGGATGGTAAAAAATCTATTGGAGGGTGTAAAATAATACCTCCCTAGTTATGATACAATGAATACCTCCTCTAGATCTAGAACCTGGAGTTGAATGCAAAGGAAAGTGAACACCTCAATGTACTATTGTAATGTCTTCCTAGGTTTTTGAGGGATGATACCATCTGGACAGTGAATTTTTTAAGTGGATTGGATGCTAAAAATGCTATTGGAGGACATGAAATAAAACCTCGCAGTAGGCCCATACAATATGAAGAAATATTAAAGAACTCATGCACATAGTCAGAGTGATGGAAATACACATTTAGATGAGTACACCCAATACACTAAAGTCAAAATAGAAATATTGAAAAGAGGATGATCTCCTTAAGTGATGGATGTTGAGTTGAAATTTGTTGGCAAGGTTGGTGCATCCCCCTTACGAAGGTAACCTAGGCTATCTCAAAGTGTGAATCTCAAAGATGATAACATTGATTTATATTGATGGTGATGTAGGGGCCATTTATTAAACTATTTATTTTACACAAACAAAATAGAAGATGCTATTTTATTGAGCTAGAGATATAATTCAACAATATAAAATAGCAAGACGATACAAATAAAAACATATAACTAATTAAGAATCAAACTTAGGACAAGAAACTTTAAAATTGGAACTCAATTGTTTCCTGCCATTTGTTTTATCAATATTGTTGTCAATTTTCATTGAATCAATTACTAACTTGAGAAATCATTCTACATTTCCAAGTCCTCAGAAGAGGCCTTTCTACACATTAAACATTGGAAAAAATCAATGTTAGGGGAGAAAATAAAATGCCACATAAAATTACATTCAATAATATCTAAAAAAAATATCATTATATGGATAATAGGAATACCTTAATGAGATCCTATTGGTTTCAAGAATAATTTATTCTCTACTAAACAAGGCCAAGCACATGAAAGTGGAATCTCATTTGTCCCCTTCCCCCCCTCACACCACTCTTAATTCCCCATACCCAATCATGAATATTAATTTAAACACAAATTGTACAACTAATAATTTATATTAATAATTTTTTTCCTCAAAGTATTTACAATCAATTCATTTTGGGTTTCTTCCTTTTAATAAAATTATTCAGTACTACATCATCACTACTAGCATCGTCTTCAACCTCTTCAATTCTTGGGCCCTCTTCTGGTTGTGCTACATGACTATGCGTCATCTCTACCATTGCACTACTTATAGTAATACGACATACTATTGGATGTTGTTGCACTATAGGGGCATCCACTAGAACAATAAAAAGTATTAAAAGTACATAGTTAGTTATTATTATTCATATTAGTTTTTCATTAATACAAATATCACGACTCTATTTTTTACCTGTAGGAGTAGTCAACAACATTGGTTGGGTTGTCGTCAGGTCCTCTCCTTTGTGAGCATCTCATCTACATCCTCTACCATTCAAACAATATATGTTATAAGTATACCATTTGCAAATAAATATTACTAATCATCAATATATATGGTTGATTTTAAATACACATATCGTGATGGGTCTACACACCAACAAAATCATGGGGTTCGTTTCCAATACCATAGTCGAATGAACTTGCATTTCTTGCATTCTTAAAAAAAATAAACATATTAATTGACATAGATGATTTTAAGGATGGAAATTTATCTCAAATTGTAGAAACCTTGGAGAAACTTACTAGTCCTTAATATGCAAACTATAAAATGTTTGACGATATTTTTGTAAAGATATTCAAATTTCTAATGATTTTATATAATTTTTATAAAATTTGGGCTATTTATGAGGTAAACAAAATGTATTCTATAAAATTTGGGCAAATCTCTTTTAGAAAAAATGGAAATCAGTGAATCCTTTTTGGGAAAAGTCATGGAAAAATAGCCCATTGGCGATATATAGATCCTAAAATTTTCTATGTTAATTGATGTGATAAATCAATTGCATATATATGGACTTACAAGTAATGAACAATTACAGTCCTACCATTTTACTTACCATCTCACCCCAAGGGTCAGTCGATTGTGTTTTCCCCAATATTTTTCTATGTTCAACCACTGCTTGAAAGTTGAACTTGAAGTCGATCTTCATGTCTTTTTCAGTGGGAGGATTGTTGAACATATCCCTCTACATTTCATAATACGATGAATTTTTCTTGTTGGTTGTAATTAAAAAAAATGTATGATGATATGAATAAAATGCTAAAATTATTTGGTACTTCGAAATTAAAGATTTTAGTCTTAGGTATCCACCATGGCCAAGTTTTTGTTGCCTTTGTTTATCCAGTCTCACCTTGGTGGCTTTGAATGTGTCCAAGGTCCTAGGAAAAGTTTCAAATATGTACTTAGATAACATAATGTTTTCTATAGATCAAGTAAATAAAGTTTGGCATATTTAATTCAAAATATCGTTTACCTTCCATAGCCAGGGGGTGCCTTCCCTTCATGTTTCAATGCAATATCCTTTTCATCCCCTAGTATATTCTTCCATTCCCACTCGGGGATGGAGATAGAATGATCATACCTAGGATTATTTACCAATTGAGTCCTATATTGATCTCGGACATACATCAAATGTGTACGCACCTTCGAGGTGATATCTTGTTTTTTGAAAGAATCACCAAACATGTCGACCAAATGGTTATTAAGGTTTTCTTTCAATTATTTTTTCTGGGAATTCCACTGTGTGCTAATGGTGGGCCCAAAAATATGTAATGCCTTATCATGAAAGGTCCTGTAAAAAAATGATATTTCCTGCAAAAGGATATGATAATTAGTTTAAAATAATTTGAAAGATGCAGTTTTCAATATTTAAATAATAGGAATTATCTAAGATATTAATGACTACCTGGGACATGTGGCATCTTCAAGGGAAAAATGTTTTCTTTCATCAAAGGTTTGACCAATATTTTTCCCATGCTTTAAAAACATATTTATGTAGGATAGCAGTGTGTAAACTCTTCTTCATGATATTTTTCAACTACTAGACCATCATGTGCACCATGGTCTCGCATGAACGATGGGGGCATCTCATGGGCCCCAAGAGTTGTAGTTGAATGAGACACACATGGAAAAGAAAATAACTTCGAAGGTATGTAGACCGTGCTAGGGATCTGTGGTGTTTTTGCACCACTGCTACTAGTACCATCCCCATGACAAAGATATTGCATTGGTTCCAAAAATTTCTATAGAAAGAAACCGTTTTTATTTTATCTCAGATATACATATGAAAAAAAAATCATAAATTAATATATGTCATAAATAATATATTTTAAAAATGGTAGTTAATGCATATTGATATATAGTCTTCTCTAACTCTCTCATCCTTGTTGTGGTCTCCTCTATAGGCTTACAACTAGCCAATTGAAGGAGTTCTTTGTTTTCCTTTCACAATCCCTTTCTAATTGTTTCAATTGAGTTGAGTGAATCATATATTTCATCACCCTAATCCTTGTTCTTCGGTGTTCTTTTATGGATAAAAAAATAAACAAGTTAATTGAATGATTATCAAAAATAATTCATATGAATATTGGCACTTTAACTATTGCAAGCTAGTTGGTGCCTTCCCACAATCACCCTGCCACATGTCAAATTTTGTCATGTCTCTAGGATACAAGATACCATTTCTCACGATTCAATACAAGTATGGATTTCAAGCTACAATATGAGTGGCCACTCAATTATCTCATAAAGGGAGGTTGCATACAAGTTGAAAATCAATGAGTATACTTTATATTTTCCAATAGAAATAAAGCATGTGAACCTCAAATTTCAAAGAATATGACGAGACAAGATAAACAAGTATGAAAACAAGTGTGGATATTTTCACAATCTTAATAAAATATTCTTCATTAAGAAAATAAATGGAAAATCACACACACATTACAATTAATTAATTTAGGAGAGATCTAGGATTCACACAGTTCCATATGTTATATAATTTACACTGAATATAACTTTGCAATTTGATTTACATAAATGAGAGGAAGATTGTAACCATCAAGAACACACATCACAAGGCTGCCAAATATGGCTACATGCAAAGGATACACTAAGACTACTCATTGGAAAGTTTGGAGGACAATTTGAATTCATCCCTTTCTCTGTTGATATGACCTGAATGGACAATGTCCTTTATGGTTCTAGTGTAATTGGCATAAACCTGTTTGAATTTGGTAGATTCAAACTTCTATAATGAATCAATGGATAAATGCAGACCTACAATTAGAAATCAATGTTTCTCTGTATTTTATAATTTCATTGACACTGAAGTTTACATGATTACATAAAATTACAAAATATTGAAACATAGATAAATGTACATTTAAAAACAATGACAATTTGAAGGTTAACACCTATCAACAAAGGTCCATAATTCATATACAAGATACTACATTGTTTTGTAACATCCCGCTCTTGTGCGCACTGAGCGAACTTATTCTTTGAGGACACTTGCTTGCAAGTGATCCAGTTTATTATAGTATTGATTGTTTTGATTATGATTGTGAGATATGATGGACTTGATGATATGTTATTTTGTTGTATTTACATAGATAGGTGCTATTGACTAGGTTCTTCTGTGCATCCAGGACTCTGGACATAGAAGATGCAGAGGAATCAATGAAACCCCTTGGACTTCAGATCAATTCAGGGAGTGGACTGTTGGGTTTGAATGTTGTTGATGTGACATATGCACATATGATTAGATGTTATGATGGTTGATTTTTATTTCTGACATGATTCGTTGATGGATGTAGGATGACGATACCTTGTCAACCAGAATCACATGTAGAGTAGAGGGGTCATGCAAGACAACCATAGACTTTGAGGGAGAGGTGTGGTAGTAGCCCTACCACAACCTACTATCGCTTCTGTCATGGCTCGAATTGTATGCTAACAATTACCTAGTTCGAGAAGACCCATGATGTCATGAGGGATAACTCTGGAAGTCACACACAATGATTGTAAGGAGCACACAACAAGGTAGGGGCCTTATTTCTTAGATGCCCTTAGTCTCCCAAAAGATCAAATGGTGAAGTATTGAATCCAGAGGTTTTGTGTTTACCAAATTTAGTCAAGAGGTGAGTGGCACCCTTGGAGCACGTAGTCCATCCTGAAGGGCATGCGCCCAAGGAAAACAAAAAGAGACAAGTGGCACCCTTGGAGCATGTAGTGCGTCCCGAAGGTCACGTCATGCAAGGAAAATAAGAAGAGGTGAGTGGCACCCTTGGATCACGTAGTACATCCTGAAGGACACGTGATTTTAACAGATAAATGAATACACCTAGTTGGCCTTAAAATGAATTATGTGATAAGTAAGGTTTAAATACAATTTTTCCCTAATAAAAAAATGTTGCCCAACCTAGTGAAATTAAAACCTAGGTATAAGTAGAACATGTGGTCAAAAAAAATTAATAATAATAAATAAACATGTAACAAGATGGGGGGTAAGCAATTCAAACTTATTTATTAAAGTCAAAATTATAATGGAGGATTAAATTTTAAAAAAGGGGTAATGGTTTTTTTTTATCTACACTTGCTAAATTAATTTTAATTAAAAAGGAAAAAGGGTAAATGGTTGTTTTATCTACACTTGCTAAATTGACTTTTAGTTAAAAAGGAAAAAGGGGGAAACTTAAGGAAAAGGGGAAATGTAAAGAAAAGGTTGAATGTCATACTTTATAAGGAATCTTTCCTTTGGAACTTTATAATTATGAAATCAACTAGGAATTAAGTAAGGCGTAAGTCATTTAAGAAGTGTAAGGGAATTTTGGGACACTTAGGAGCGTTTTTAGGAATGCTTTAGGTGGGTGAGGGAAATAGGAATAATTAATTAATTAATTAAATTGATTTGTTGGTGCAACTAGGGGATCGGGCGACATGTGTACGGGGGAGGTTTTTCGAAATTAATTAACTGAAAAAAAATTTGAATGAGAACTTGGGAAAATAATTACTTAAAAACTCTATAAAAAGGATGGAGGAGGAGGATTATTGATCTGATCTTTTTGCATAACGTTATGCTTCTGAAATTTTACCTTGACTGAACTTTCTCTTGCGGGAGTTGGGATACCTAGCTCAGGTAACAAGTGGTAGCTTGAACTTACGAGGCAAGCTGGGTGCTAGCATTATCTGGTATTGTGTGTGTGTCCTTTTTGAGGCCTGGGGGCTCAAAGGGAAGAGGAGTACCCCTAGCATTGGTTGGGAGGTACCGGTGAGGTCACATCAGTCGACAAGCGGGAGCAAGGTAGAGCGTGCGTGGGACAATGACTCAGAGCTATTTCTTTTGGTTATGTTGTGCATGTCTATATTTGAATTGAATCGTAGTTTAAGTATTCTTATTGCGCCTTCATTGTGTTAAGGATTATGTTTTATTTAGCATAATACTATCCAAAGATTTCATTTTTGTCTTCAACAATTATCTTGATGAGACCAACGTTTTATAATCAAATAACTTAAAGTCATCCTAGTCTTATGCTCACTGTATTTTGAATTGATTTCCCATGGAGAACCCACAATCTAATTGCAATGACTTCTCTGTGTTTGTTTTATTGATTATTACGAAGAAAATTGTGTTTTTATCTTATGTCCCTTATCCCTTAAGTTATTATTCTGTGCCTGAGAAGTCGGCTAGGATCCAAATCGACGGTCGTCACTCCAGTGTTTAACTACTTATAGATTCAAATGCCCTGCTTTCCTCTGCATGGATAGTAAGTGAAGGATACATTTCTCTCAATTATCAAACCCCTACTAATCTCTGTGTTTTTCTCTTATGATTAATCTCAACTCTTTGTGCCTTCTTATGAATGAGTATCTGTGAATTTTGATTGATCAATTATCGAATGATTATTCTTGCACCTTCTTGTGTTGAGTATCTCTTAGTTTTTGTTTGATTCATCTTTGATCGATTAGTCTCTACGTTTTTGTTTGATTATCTCTATGATTTCTTGGCATATTACCCAACGCTTGATTGGTATAACCTCTACAATTTTATTGATAAATGCCAACACTTTGTTTGGTATCATCTTTGCGATTTTAATGATGAATTTCAATGCTCGGTTTGGTATTTTCACTGTAATTTACATGTATTGACTGTGATTTAATATATTGACTGTGATTTTAAGATTTAGTGACTAGTATTGTAATATATAGTGACTATGATTTAATATACTGTAACAACATTTTTAATATATATTGATTACAAATTTACCCCAGGGATTTTATCTAGTAGAAATTTCGTTTTGATAGAGTTTTTATCTCCCTTTTTAAATGAATCTACCACAACAATTTTACCTAGAAGAAAATTCATTTTGATAAGGTATTTAAAACCCTTTTTAAATGCATTTACGACATCGATTTTACCTGGAAGAAAATTCATTTAGATAGGGTTTTGATCTCCCTTTTTACATGCATTTACCACAACGATTTTACATGGCAAAAATTTCATTTTGATAGAGTTTTTATCTCCCTTTTTAAGTTCATTTACCATGGCGATGTTACCTGATAGATAATTCTTTTGATAGATTTTTTATATCCCTTTTTGAATGCATTTACCACAACAATTTTACCTGGCAGAGGATTCGTTTTGATAGAGTTTTTATCTCCCATTTAGATCATATTTGTGTTCCATAGATAGCAATTTTATTATATTGTTTCAGTCTAAAAGATAACATATTTAGTTTTAAAAAAAAATGTTTTATATTGTTTTAATAGACATGTTTCATATTTATTTAAATTTAAAGGATAGCAAATTCATCCTTAGGAAAATACTTATCTGATATTGGAATTGGAAAATAGTTACAAGGAACTATTTGTGTTGATAATAATTATGATTAATGTGTACATATTGATGTATGTTTGCATAGAATGTGTTGTCCCAGGAAGTTATTATGATGTATGATTGTTTAGTAGTCAGATTTCCCTTGCATCTTGTTGACTTTCCAATTGGGTGCTTGGCTATAGTCTTCATGTTTGACAATTAATTCGTTCTCCTAGAGCATTGGATATTTATTGGAATATTGGTATAGATATGTTATGTTGCACCTTGGTGACTTTCATGCCTATCTCCTTGTGATGGTATGATTCCTGATGAGGGGATCATTGTGCGCCCCGATGGATAGACATGAATGATAATCAGACATGAGTCTTGTGCTTACTGATGTGGGTGTATTGTTCCTTATAATGGACGTTGGTACTTGGTTTTGTAACGCCTTAATGCGTTTGACTTTGTGTGCGATAGAGGTTTCTAGTTACCAGTCTTCAAAGCCACTGTGTCAGGTTTTTAATGTTGTCCTTTAGCTTGTAGGCATTGTCTTTCTTGTGTTCGATGGGTAGTCATTTTTATCTTTCTATCAATTATCACATGTTTCAAATAGTTTCATGATGTGCTAGTATGTTGATTCATTTTTTTTTGTTCCCTGAATGTGTAAGTTGTGTTCGTCATCAATTCATGTTGATTAATTATTTTCATTGATTTTCTTCCTTCTTAAAACAAAAAAAAGAAATTACTTGCTTTGCATCACGTGTAGTCGTAATGATTAGGGTCGTTACACATTTCCTTACTACGAAGAAACAAAGGAAAACTCCTTGAAATGGAAGAAGAGGTTGTCACACCTTGAAAATGTAGTGTTCTAACTTCTCCAACTCTATATAACTTAAGGAAGACATGTGATCCCTAGGTTAGAATGTCTTGGAAATAGTTTGTATAATATAGCACACATATTACAGTGGCAACATCCTCACTCCATTGTTTCTTATAACACACGTTAAAACAACCACAAGAATTGAACAATATGATGCAAAATGAAATAATTTGGCAAAATCCTAAGTTACTAGGATAGGTATATAGATACACCAACTTTTTGAAAAGTCAGGATCCAAATATAATAGGAAATTGGCTAGTAGAAAAGATATTAAATATTTTTCATAATTTAAAAAAAAATTAATAGTTTATAATTTTATAATGCAGATATTTAGATCCTTGAAAAATTTGCAGACTGATTGCAGATTTTGTACATAAGTATTTGGGATTTCTATCATATGCCAAAATTGGAAAACATAAATTTTTAAGTGTTAAGGTTTCAAAAATATTCTTTTTAAGAAAAAAATGGATAAGCGTGAGTGTTAATGTAGAACAAAATCCAAACATAATGATATGTTTCTTCCATCAATGCCCCCTACAATATTGTAATATACAAATTAGGGGAGGTTTCAAATGAGATTGTTTTTGGCTTTTCCTTGATCTTCAAAACTCCTCTAGTACAATCCATATTCATTATCTATGATTCCTTTGTAAAGGGTTAGAAAAAAATTACAAACCTAGGCAACATTGCTTGTTGGATATGTTTTAATTGATGTCAAGCAGAGTCATAGTTGTATGATGTAGTGACTGATGGATCATGTATTGTCATTGATGTCAATGGATTGATATCAAGTGGAGTCAAATTTGTATGATGTCATGCATAGATCAAGATGGATCGATGTGTTTTCATTGATATATGATGCATAGATAAACATCGATCAATGTCTTGGCACTGATATATGATGCATAGATAAAGATGGATGAATGTGTTGTCGTTGATATATAATGCATATATGAAGATGGATAAATGTATTTTCATTATGATGCATAGATGGACTAATGTGTTAATGTATTGATCATTGGATCATGTGGTCATGCATGGAATCAATGACAAAGGGACAATGTCATAGTGATGTGCTGTCCTGGGTCATTTTGGTTGGATTGATGTAAAGATGACTCATTATTGTCTTGTCATGGTTGTTAGTAAGTGAAAATGGATGAAATCCAAAGTGTTCCCCTTATGGTGAAATCCCTCATGGGAAGACGCTTTACAGTTGATTCATCCTAAAAGTATGTTAGAGAATCCAAGCTTAATTTTTGAATAATGAGATAAATATCAGTGAATATTTCAGTGAAACTATCATACATGGATAGTGATTTTAATGAAATTTTTCTTGAGATATTGGTCTAGATATGCTATGTTGCACCTTGGTGACTTTCACGCCTATTTCCTTATGATGAAATGATTCCTGATGAGGGGATCATTGCACGACCTGATGGATAGACACTAATGATACCTGGGCATGAGTCGTGTGCTTCCCAATGTGGGTGTATTGTTCATTGTAATTGATGGTTGTACTTAGTTTTGTAAAGCCTTAATGCATTTGGCTTTGCGTTCCATGGAGTTTTCTAGTTATTGGTCTTCAAAGCCAATGTTTCGAGTTTTTGATGTTGTCCTTTATCTTGTAGGCGTTGTCTTTCTTGTGTCCGTCAGGTAGTCACTTTTATCTGTTTATCGATTATCACATGTTTCGTTCAGTTGCATCATGTGATAGTATGTTGATTCGTTGTTGTGTGTTATCTGAATGTGTAAGTTTTGTTCGTCGTCAAGTTGTTTTGATTAATTGTTGTCGTTGATTTCCTTCCTTCTTAAAACCAAAAAAAAAATACTTTCTTTGTGTCATGTGTATTCATAATGATTGGGGTCATTACACATTTACTCAGTACGAAGAAACAAAGAAAAACACCTTGAAATGGAAGAAGAGGTTGTCATACCTTGAAAATGTAGTGTTATAACTTCTCCAACTCAATATAAATTAACGAAGACATGTGATACATGTGTTAGAATGGCCTGGAAACACTTTGTATAATATAGCACACATATTACAATGGAAACATCCTCACTCCATATTTTCTTATAACACAAGTTAAAACAACTACAAGAATCAAACAACATGATGCAACAAGTTAAATCCTAAGTTACTAGGATAGCTATATAGATACACCAACTTTTTGAAAAGTCAGGATCCAAATATAATAGGAAATTGGCGAATAGAAAAGATATAAAATATTTTTAATAATTTAAAAAAAAACAAAGTTTATAATTTTATAATGCAGATATTTTGATCCTTGAAAAATTTGCAGACTGATTGTAGATTTTGTACATAAGTATTTGGGATTTCTATCATATGACAAAATTGGAAAACATAAATTTTTAAGTGTTCATGTTTCAAAAAAATTCTTATTAAGAAAAAAATGGATAAGCGCGACTATTAATGTGGAACATAATCTAAACATAATGATATGTTTCTTCCATCAATGCCCCCTACAATATTGTAATATACAAATTAGGGGAGGTTTCAAATGAGAAAATGTTTGGCTTTTCCTTGATCTTCAAAACTCCTCTAGTACAATCCATATTCATTATCTATGATTCCTTTGTAAAGGGTTAGAAAAGGTTACAAATTTGGGCGACATTTCTTGTTGGATCATGTTTTCATTGATGTCAATGGATTGATGCCAACCGGAGTCATAGTTGTATGATGTAGTGATTGATGTATCATGTATTTTCATTTATGTGAATGGATTGATGTCAAGTGGAGTCAAAGTTATATGATGTCATGCATAGATCAATATGGATCAATGTGTTTTCATTGATATATGATGCATACATGAACATGGATCAATGTGTTTTCACTGATATATGATGCATAGATGAACATGGATGAATGTGTTGTCATTGATATACGATGCATAGATGGATTTATGCATAGATGAAGATGGATCAATGTGTTTTCATTATAATTAATAGATGGATTGATGCATTAATGTATTGATCATTGGATCATGTGGTCATGCATGGAATCAATGACAAAGGGACAATGTCATAGTGATGTGTTGTCATGGGTTATTCCAGTTGGATTAATGTAAAGATGACTCATTATTGTCTTGTCATGGTTGTTAGGAAGTGAAAATTGATGAAATCCAAAGTGGTCCCCTTATGGTGAAAGCCCTCACGGGAAGACGCTTTGCAGTTGATTCATCCTACAAGTATGTTAGAGAACCCAAGATTAATTGTGGAATAATGAGATAAATATCAGTGAATGTTTCACTGAAACTATCGTAGATGGATAGTTCTTTTCATTCCATTTACATTGGTATGTTGAATGTCACATAACTCCTCACAGTTAGAGAGTTACGGCCATGTGAAGTTGAAGAACCCTCATGAGTCATCTAGAAGCCCCAAAAGGTCAAAGTAGGAAAAGTGTTTACAAAGAAGAATTTATTTAAATAATAAAGTGAAGTGATGAAATCAAAGAGGATGCAAAATAATTATTTAAATAATAAAGTTAATGGACAAATTACTAATTATAGAAAGTGTTTATAAGTGGGTTAACACTAAAATTAGGAAAGTGGGTTAAGTGGACAAGTGGCTATGTGGAAAAAGTGGCTAAGTGGAGAAATTTGGTTATGTGGAGTGTTGTTCCTAAGTTTATACTTTAAGGCTGTAAAGTATATAGTCAAGGCATCCGTAAAGGTAAGGATAATTAAAGGATACGAATTAAAAGAAAGGTAAAGAAGAATCAGTTTCTCAACTGTCTCTGTCTAGCCTCCCGTTGTTCTTGGATGCTGATGTCCCTCTGAATAGCAGCCCATGAACGTTCTAATTCAGCTCGATTAGTTGATGTTTGTAGGATAGTATTAAATAGGTTTAAATAAAATACTGGTTTGATCTTGAAGACCAGGTTCTATGTTGGGTTGTCTGCTATTTGGGACAGTCATGGAGAATAAGAATTTTGCTTAGTTGTGAAAGAATTCGATAAATTGTTACTTCGGTTTTTTTTTTAAAGACGAGAATATGAAAAATAGTTTTTAAATTCATTATAATAACATAAATACAGTTGAGGTCGTTTCCTGGGCTTATAACAATTTGAGAATCGTAAAATAACAAAGAAATGTTACTGAAAAACATGAGGCTTTAATCACGAAAGAATCTCATATTGTAATAGGACATAAAGAGGAAAACAATATTTCTAATGAAGTGTTAAATATTATGGTTCAAATGATCTATAGGTCTTAAAATTACTGATAGCAATTTCAGAGGAAAAGTTGTAAATAATTTGATAACCAAATCAATCTAAATTATAAAAGATATATAAAATA
>JASDQU010011443.1:93531-109156 GCA_032191745.1 Picea mariana | reverse complement strand
GTATATCATAGTGGATTGGAAAACTTTCTTACAATCGGCTCTCTCAAAAAACCAAAAGCCTTTTCTTAGTCTTCTCAAAATATATTTATACATGATCATGAAATATTTTCCCGTTGGTGATTAACCAACTTCCTAAGACTACGGTTACATGGATGAATCATGTCAAACCATTTAGATTTCTTTTCTAATTTATAATGATGAAAATATTCAAAAGAGTATTTTATGTTGGTGTTGATGAACTTCCTTCTTCTGCCTCAAGACACTGAACACATTTTCCCAAAAACTTCACCAAAAATCTGGGAACGTCCAGTATCTCCTTTGCCTCAAATATGAAGAATCTTTTCTATAATTCGAGCAAGAAATCTTCTATTATCCTCCTCGTGAACTTAATAGTTTGCAACTTTATATTCGGTATCACCATCCACTTGTCGATTTCGGAGATATTGATTACCTTAATTTTTGGGATTTCTACCTTCATTTCCTCCAAATCTTCCTTGAACCTTAGCTTATGCTTGACAATGTTGATAACTCCTAGTAACATAGGACAGTCATTTTTTCCAATATTCAATGAAGTCTTTTCTAAGAGGTCAAAAATCCCTTGAAAATCATCATTAACATCTCTGGTTATTCTTTTATTTCTGGCCAGGTCTGCTTCCCACACTTTAAGTATTACATCTCCTTTAACCTGTTCTGAAATGGATAATTTCTTAATCTTTATGACCTCATCCTTTGTCGAAAGGGCTACTGCTTTCTAGAAAGTCGTTCTGGCTGCTTTCACTTCTCTTTCATTCTGGAGAACATTCTCCAAAGATTTGTTTTTTTCCTGAAAGTAATTATGGACAACTTTCAGATTTAAAAGTACTTTCTGCTGTTCTTTTTCTATTTTCAAATGTATTCCCAATCCTTGAGCCTGGAAAATTTTCAGCTCTACCACTTGACTTGAAATAGTGTAAATTTTATCTTGTAATTTTTTATTTTCTTCTTCCTGTTTTAGGACCTGTGCCTGGGTGACCTGTATTATTTGATTTACTTCCTCTAAGCTTGTTTTCATTCTCTGATTTTCTTGAATATCTTTTAATCTAGCTTGCTCTAGAATTTTTTTATTCCCCAACTGATATTTCTTTCAGTTTCCTTCAATTTACCCTGTAAATGATCTATCATTTGGTCTTTTTGTTCCAACATGGTTTTCAAACTGCCAATAGAAAATATATTTGTCGACGCTAAAGCTCCCATCGTGCCTGCTATCTCTGTAGCAAATTCTCCATCTTTAAGTTTCCTTCCATCTATAATGACCTTATGATTTTTAACCATACCATCTCCTCTTGGATGAATTTCTTGTTTTAAGATTGATCTTCTCTTTTTACTAAAAAAATAATTTGATGAAGGAATCTCATCTCTAGAAATTGGCTCCAAATCACTAACATATAGAGCTCCCTCGTGGGGGTTTCCATAAGTGGATTGCAATGGATTCAAGGAAGTAATGGGACTTCCAAGATCTATCGATGTTGTTCCTCCTGTCTTTTCTGGAACATCCTTAGGGATTTCTAGAGATGTTTCTAGCTCCTTTCCCTTCCCTGCCTCTGATTCTTTTGTCTGGGAAATTTCTGTGTCTTGTGAAGGTATTTCAGTATCCTTTATATTTCCTTTAGTATTTTCTTTGTTCTGTATATTTGTTTCAAAGCTCGGGGGAGGCCCTTCATGCTCTGGAGGTGTGGTCGTAAGTTCGCCCTGCAAAATTTTGGGTAAATAGCTTCGCCTATGCCTTTAGAATGACGTGAGACCAATCTGTGAATTAGGTGGCAGGGCCTGTACTCTGTTCAATACCTCTTCATAGGATTTAACCTCCTTGAATACGTCATCACAAAAAAATGTTTCATGCTCATAGGCTTTTAAATTCCAATGCATCAAATGTTTTCTTATTAATTGATAGGGGTCATGCTTTCTGTGTTCAATATCTACCAATTTTACTTCTTCTAGTGATTCGGCCTCTACTTTAGAATTGCCTAGATTCAGTAATGAAAATTTCTCAACATGTATAGGGAAAGTTGGCCATGACTTCTTCTGAGCTTCCTTTAGCTCTAATCCAATGTCGCCTTTTACTATCTGGTGGGTGACCTCTCTGTACACCAATCTATCTGGTAGGAATTTAGGGAGTGCATGAGGGGGAATAGAACAACCATAAACCCTAATATAAGAAAAATTCTTGTCAATAAACCAGTCGGCTATTGCTTTAAGATTTTCTATGGCTGCATTAGAAATGCAAGGAGGTTCGCATCTAAAAAACATTTTATGCATCGGAATCATAAAAAAATGACAAATTTCATAAAATGTGTCCTTAGAATTTTCTTCCCAGAGGGCAGAATGATATTCATGAATGGGTTTTGGACAGGATATGTTCCAACTCCAATTCATTAAGGGAAAATGAGTCACATAACAGATTGCATCCATAATGTATGCTGACATGTAAAAAACCACTGATTGCCCCTTTGATTTTGCAACTTTGTAGTTTGAGATTTCTTGTATTAGGTTATCCGATAAAATATTACTCCAGTTAAAAGCATACCCTTCTGAAGATTCTTCCAAAAAGGGCACCCAATCTGCATGAAAATGGTAGGGATCTTTTCTCCTGAAAAGTCTACATAGCATAATGGCTATGTAGACCATGTATTCATTTAACGATGTTGTAGCATAAACCCCATGGGTATCGGCTCTAAATTTTGATGGACACCTCCACCATTCTTTAATCATAGCAGGATAGGTCCAGTCTACCTCAGTGCATTCTTTCCTCTGAAACTCTGCTAAAAAATTGGCATTAAAAGTATGTTTAGGATTTGGCGAGAGTTTATACATTACTTGTATGCGTTCTGGCCTGAATGAGCTGACGATGACTCCTTCATCGTTTAAGATTCTCCTTGTCAGGATGTCGACCTTTTCCAAGGCCCAACTGATCATATCATTGTATGCCACGAGCCGAGGGCACACAATGATCTTATGAAGCTCTGATTCAACAATGCCCCGATAGTGATTCTCAGAATCAGGGTGAGCATTCTTGAGTTCACATTCCAGAAATTCAGAGATTTGAGTCCAGGATTTAATGGAGTCTATAGCGTGTGGCATGGTGTCAGAGATGATATCTCCTTCCTATGTATCTTCACTCTTCTTTGGTTCCTTTTTTGGTGCCATGATTGTATATTAAATGGAAAAACTGTCACAGAAAATGAATGAATGAGCTCAATTGAGTGTTTCTTGTGCTTGATAAAATGAAAACACAGACATTCAAATGCTCTTTTAATTCATTTAAAAGTGACGGGATTGATGCAACTGACAAGAATTCAAGGCATTTAATGCAGAATATATTTTACTGAGATACGCATTAGTACCACGTATCACCATTGATTCGTTATTTAAATGGTCGTATTTTAGTGCCTTTGGATTTTTAAAGAAAACTCAGGACATTTTACTCAATCGGAAACGGAAACATGAATGAAACCTTAAAAAACAATTATTATTAATCATGCTTTGGAAAAAGGTTAATTGGTGCTAATCATAGATTAAGACTGAAGATTTTGTTTATCAAGATTTCGGGGATCGTGTTGTCGAGAAGTATGTCATCGATGAAATCCGATCTTCGAAATCACGAAATTGGGACGTGTTAATTAACAATTAAATGTTTTAGCAAAAAGATTGATTGATATTTAGCGTTTTGGGATTTCGGGGATCATTTTAACAAGAATTATGTCATTGGCAAATCTCGATTTCTGAAGTTGCGAAATCGCGACATATTTTAAAAAAGAGGACTTAAAATCATCTTAATTAACTAAATAATCAAGGTTAAGGAAAAAACAAAGTTAGTTCAATTTAACACAAATTATGGATTAGGATTTCACAATTTAGGATTTCGGAGATCATTTTGACAAGAGATGTGTTATCACTGAACTCTAAATCTCGAAATCGTGAAATGATTAACTTAAGCCTTAACTTTTTACGTTAGAGAATTAATTAATTAGCATTTAAACTAACTTTCTTTATTTTGGGAAATCGGGGATTGGGATTTCGCGAATCAATTTGTATTGAAAAATATGTTTTCAGCAAACCTCGAATCCTGAAAACTCTTTAAAGTTAACCTTAAATCCATAAGTTTTAAAGCTTATCAGGATAAAAATAATTTTATTGAAAATGCACAACGATTCTTATAATACTTTTAGTTTTTTTTTTTATTCAAATAATTGAGTTCTTCGGGAAATCGGTACCGTGCGTTTGGGAATGATAATGAAACTTGCATTTTATGAAAATATGAAACCCGAAAAAAGGAAAGTTTAGGTCTTAGCGATAAAAAAAAAAATTAAGAATTGTTTCAACATGGAGAAAGTTGGTTATGTGGACAAAGTGGACATGTCGGCAAAGTGGCTAAGTGGATCCTTCTAAAGGAATATACTTGAAGAGTATAAATAAGAGAGAAAGGGTCTCTTGTCTAAGCATCTTTCTTGAGCATATTGAAGATCTATTCTGGGTGAAAGATTCATTGTAGGTCTTTGTGGACGCATCAAAGTTTCCTTAAGTCTGAGATCTTGATGGTGAAAGTTTCAGATGTTCATAAACTCTAGTTTATGAAGGGGTACGCGAGATGTAGTGAGCCAGTGTGCATACACATGCGGGTTGCGGTGAGGTCTGATGCATACACACGTGATCTTAAGGAGATAAGAGGGTGTACAATTGGAGAGATTCATGGAGACTTGAGTGAGAACTGGTGCTGGGTTCCTGAAGTCCGAAGAAAATTACAGATCGACATTCTATGGGCTCACACCTGTCACAGAATATTTTGGTATGGTTGCATAGTTTTTTTGATAGATACTTTTGTTTATTGTGTGGTGAATATTGTTGATTAAGGTTGGTTTTCATTGATGTCAACCCTTGAAGAAAGTCTGGTAGAAATAAGGTTTGGGTAATGTACCCAATTTTGATTGATGTAAAGATAATTCATTATTGTCTTGTCATGGTTAATAAGGTGGAAATAAGGTTTGGGTAATGTACCCAATTTTGATTGATGTAAAGATAATTCATTATTGTCTTGTCATGGTTAATAAGAAGTACAAATGGATGAAATCCATAGTGGTTCCCTTATAGTGAAATCCCTCATAGAAAGACGCTTTGCGAATTGATTTATCCTAGAAGTATGGTTAGAAAACCCATTTTTAATTGTGAAATAATTAGATGAAGGTCAGTGAATTTTTCAATGAAACTATCCTAGATGGATAGTTCCTATCATGCAATTTTCGGCGGTATGTGGAACATCACATAAATCCTCACAGTTAGAGAGTTATGACCATGTGAAGTTGGAGGACCCTCATGAGTCATCTAGAAGCCCCAAAAAGTTAAAGTGTTTGCAAAATTAATTGTTTAAATAATAAAGTTAATGGAGAACTCCATAAAATAAGGAAAGTGAGATGATACATGAAAGTATAAATAAGAGGCAAGGCTCTCTCATTTTAATCACACATGAATATCATTGAATATATATTTTTGTGAAAGGTTATTTGGGCAGGTATTATTGATAGAGAAAAATTGCAGCAGAAAAAGTGCGGAAGGAAAAGTGCGGCAGAAAAAGTGCGTCATGAGAATTATGGCAGAAAAAAGTGCAACAGAAAAATTGTGATAGAAAAATCACGGAAGAAAAATCGTGGGAGAAAAAGTGCAGCAAAAAAAGTGCAACATAAAGATCACGGTAGAAAAATCATGGGAGAAAAAGTGCAGTAGAAAAATCGCAGCAAAAAAATCATGGAAAAAACAGTGCGGCAGAACAAATGCGACAGAAAAATTGTGACAGAAAAATCATGGTAGAAAAATCACGGCAGAAAAAGTGGAAAAAAATTTGTGGCAGAAAAATGCAGTAGAAAAAGTGAGGCAGAAAAATTGCGACATAAAATGTGCGGCAGGAAAATCGTGGAAGAAAGATGGTTGGGGTCTATTTATGAGAGATATGGAACATCTTGTTTGAGGTATGTTTTGTGAGCTAGGTCTTATCTCTTGAGACGGTATTGGATGTTCAATATTGCTGCATATATTAGATTTGTTGGGGATACATTTGGTATTTTTTTGTTGGTATTTGGCATATGGGTATTGGTCTTTTGGTTGTGATGTGGTGTTGAAGTTATTGGTTTAGTTTGAGGCTACATGATAGTGAGGTTGTGGCACATGGTTTGATGGAAGGGTTTATGGTATTTGGTTTATGGATGGAGTGATGAATCATTTATGGTTATATTGGTGTATGTCTCTGGTATATGGTTGAGGTACATGTTGGGTACATGGTTGAGACAAGTAGTTGATGAGTTTGCACATACATGAGGTTTATAGTTGATGATTTTGGTACATCTTGATGAGTCATAATTGATGTGTATTTGATGCATGGTACATGTTGGTTCAAGTTATTGGTACAAGTTGTTTGGTGCAAGTTGAATGGTATAGGTTGTTATAGGTTATTGGTATAGGTTGATAGTGACATGTTGACAATGGTAGTGGTTGATTCAGTGGCAATGACAAGTTGTCTACATTTGGAATTTATATTTCAGGGTGGTTGGATGGGAAAGGGAAAGGTGGTTGTATCCACCTTCTCGTTCTAGCCAGAGAACATAGGGGGTTGTAGCCTTCTTCTGGTTGTATCCATAGAATTGAGGAGTTGGAGCTTCCCTCAGATAGCAGCTTGAAAAACTAGGGGGTTGGAGCCTCCTTCTAGTTGTAGCTGGAAAACAAAGGAAGTTGGTGCTTCCAATGAATCTAATTCTTCAATACATATAAGAAAAAAGATTTTGTGGTTTTCTCTAGCTTTGGATTTCCACGTAAGAACATAAGTGTACTGTGTATGTGTGTGATTGTTCATTTGTTCATTGCTAATTTACTCTGTAACTATTGGATGATAATTCTACATTGATATAACACTTACATTTTTGGTGAAAAATGATTAGATTGTTCTATTACTGATTCACCCCCCTCTCAATAATCCAACAATTGGTATCAAAGAAGGTTCCTTCAGAAATTAGTTTAACCACTGAAAGGTAGATCATGAAGAGAAACAACATGTATAAAAATTGAATACCATAGTTTGATGGAAAAAAGTATGCATTTTGGAGCATAAGGATGAAAACATATATACATGCACAGGAATTTGAAATTTGGCAATCAATTGTAGATGGATACACAACACCAGTTGTTCCACCGACAGATGACAAAGAAATAAAACTCATTCAAAATAGCTCCAAAGCCATTAATGCACTTTGGAATGGTCTTAGAGAATCGATATTCACCAAAGTTGCACATTGTAAATCTGCTAAAGAGATTTGGGACAAACTTCAAAATATTTATGAAGGAGATTAGAAAGAAAAAGCAACAAAGATTCAAACTTACATAGGTTAGTTCGAACAACTAAAGATGAAGGAAGATGAGAATATTGTAGCTTACATTTTACGATTCGATGAAACAATAAATGCAATCATGGGATTGGGGGAAGAAATCAAAGAATCTGTAATTGTTCAAAAGGTACTAAGATGTCTTCCTATGAGATTTGACCCTAAGGTATCAACACTAGAAGAAAGAGAATATATGAACTCAATAAACATGGATGAATTGTTGATTAAGGTTGGTTGTCATTGATGTCAACCATTGAAGAAAGACCCGCAACACAAAGGTTTGGGTAATGGACCCAATATTGTTTTATGTAAATATGACTCATTATTGTCTTGTGATGGTTGATAAGAAGTAAATATGGATGAACTCCAAAGTGGTCCCTTTATGGTGAAAGCCCTCACGAGAAGATGCTTTGCGGAGTAAGAGAACCCATGCTTAATTATGGAATAATGAGATGAAGGACAATGCATTTTTCAGGTAAACTATCCTAGATGGATAGTTCTTGTCATTCCATTTCTGGTGGTATGTGGAATGTCACATAACTCCTCACGGTTAGAGAGTTATGGCCATGAGAAGTTGGAGACCCCAGGTTTGGGTAGTGGACCGAAGTTTGTTTGATGGATAACGGTATGAGTTATGATATATTTTAAGATAATACTATTATATATGGATAGTACATGTCATTCCATTTCTGGTGGTATGTGAAACGTCACATAACTCCTCACGGATTGATAGTTATGGCCTTACGAAGTTGGAGGATCCTCATATGTCATCTAGAAGCCCCAAAAGGTCAAAGTAGTCAAAGTGGTTTAAGAGATTTTAAAAGGTAACTAATAAAGTGAAGTAATGAGTGTATTATAATTCAAAGTGAATACAAAATAAATTATTTCAATAATAAATTTAATGGAGAAATTAGAATTGGGTTAACCCTAAAATAAGGAAAGTGGGGCCAAGTGACCTAGAAGATGTTTTAAAGGAAGCTACTTGGAGAGTATAAATAAGAGGCAAGGCTATATCATTTTAATCACACTTGACCATATTGAATATCTATAGGTTTTTGAGGTAACCAAGGATATCTCAGCTAAAATTCTGAGGGAATTTGAAGAAAAGAAGGTTGAAATGAAAGGAAGGATAAATTCTTTTGATGGTGCTTTCTAAGGTATGTTATTTATAGATCATCTCACCATTTTCTCTATAACGGTTTTTATATAATGATTCATACCTTGAAATTGCTATTCCATTGAGAAAACATATCCAAGTATCCGCGGTAAAAAATTCAGCTTGTGGGTCATTGTATTTTTTGAGTTACACTCCGTGGAAAATAGGATTTGTGGCTAGTCCTGAAACTAGTCAAAAAAAGGTGTTTCGGGTAAAAACGTCATAACGTCTTCATACTAGATCCAAATTAAGTTAAAAAAAATGTGTTGGTTAGGGTACAGTCTTTAGTATTCTTTGTAATATTTTTAGATCAATTCAACAAATATTCCGTGTGGGGAACACTCTACAAGGTCGTTCTCTAGAATAAGACAGAATTCCGCAAGGTATGCCATTTTTTCTATAACTCCTTTTCTGAGAGGTTCCAAGTAGTGACACCTGGAGACATTTAATAAAACACATTGAATAACATTGTGTATCAGTTTTAGATATTTATACATTATAGGTACAAAGTTATGATTACTTCAAGTTAGGGTTGTTGACTAATCCAAACTAGGCATGTGAGACTAAAGAAAAGTTTGATGAAAATGCTAGTCTCTTGTTGTTGAAGTTAAAGAAGGTTTGATAGAATGTGATCATATACATGAGGTCTATTATAGATCTACAAATAAGATTTGGATGATGAAATTGATGAGGGATTTTGGTTGAGGTACATGTTGAGTACATGGTTGAAACAAGTAGTTGATGAGTTGGCACATACATGAGGTGTATATTTGATGATGTTTTATACATATTAATGAGTCATAGTTGATGAGTAGTTGACACATGATTAGTACATAATTGGTAAATGGTTGGATGCACTTGTTTATGGTACAGGTTGATTACAGGTTATTTGGTACAGGTTGGTGCATGGTTGATGCACTTGTTTATGGTACATGTTGATTACAGGTTGAGGTACAGGTTGATGCATGGTTCATATTTAATGATATATATTTACAATGGTATATCTCACAGTGACAGGTTGACTGTGGTTCCATCATTCTACTTCTACTTTAGGGTGGCAGGACGGGGCAAGGACAGGTGGTTGTAGCCACCTTCCAGTTGTAGCGTGAGAACATAGGGGGGTTGTAGCCTCCTTTTGGTTGTATCCAGAGAATTGGGGAGTTAGAGCTTCCCTCAGGTTGTAGCCTAAGAAACTAAGGGGTTGGAGCCTCCTTCCAGTTGCAGCTAGAAAACAAAGGAAGTTGGTGCTTCCAATGAATGTAATTCTTCAAGACATATAAGAAAAAAACATTATGTGGTTTTCTCCCAATTTGGGTTTCCACGTAAAACACTAGTGTACTGTGTATGTGTATGTTTGTTCACTTGTTCATTGCTTATTTACTCTACAATTATTGGATGCTAATGCTTCATTGATATAACACTTGGATTATATGGTTAAAAATGATTAAATTTCTCTATTACTGATTCACGCCCCCTCTCAGTAATCCAACAATTGGTATCAGAGTAGGTTCCTTCAGAAATTAATTTAACCACTGAAAGGTAGATGATGGAGAGTAAAAATTCATATAAAAATGGAATACCACATTTTGATGGACATAAGTATGCGTTTTGGAGCATAAGGATGAGGACATATATATAGGCACAGGGATTTCAAGTTTGGCAATCAATTGTATATAGATACACGACACCAATAGTTCCACCAACAAATGACAAAGCATTAAAACTCGGTGAGAATAATTACAAAGCCACAAATGCACTTTTGAATGGTCTCAGTGATACAGTATTCACCAAAGTTGCACATTGTAAATCCGCTAAAGAGATTTGAGACAAGCTTCAAAATATTTATGAAGGAGATACAAAAGTCAAAGATGCAAAGATTTTGACTTACAGTGGTCAATTTGAACAACTAAAAATGAAGGAAGATGAAGATATTGCAGCCTACTTCTTACGAGTCAATGAAATAGTGAATGAAATCATAGGATTGGGAGAAGAAATTGAAGAATCTGTAATTGTTCAAAAGACACTAAGATCTCTTCCTATGAGATTCAACCCTAATATATCAGCACTAGAAGAAATATCATATATGGACTCAATAAGCATGGATGAACTGCATGGAATCTTCACAGCATATGAAATGAGAACTGAGCAGGAAAATCCAGATGTAAAAGAAGCAACCTTCAAGGCATCCAAAAGATCAAAGCAAAAGAAAAAGGAACAAGAAGAATATAGCAACAACAGTGATGCCTAAGAAGATAAGGAAGAAGTGGCCAACTTTGTCAAAAGACTGAACAAGGGAACCAACGATAGGTATAGAGGTAATATCCCTTTAATTTGTTTTAATGTTGATGGTATTGGTCATTTTTCTAACAAATTTCCTCATAAGAAAAAAATAAATGATGAAGGTTACTCAAAAGGAAAACACACATATAAAGGAAAAAGAACTACAAAGAATGTCTTCAAGAAAATCTTATACACCAAAGAAGACATATCATCATCAGATGAAGATGAAGTCAGTTACAATGAGTCAGGAAGAGTTCTATTCATGGCAGTAAAAGCCTCTGACAAAGAAGACTCTGAAGAAGAATATGAAGACGCGGATAAAGAATGTGAAGAAGTCGAAGAAGAAATTGAAGAGGAAAAGTTGACTATCGAGAAAAATTAATGTGTGCCATAGCAGTTATCAGAAGAGAAAACAAGAAAAACAAGAAACTACAAACAGAACTAGATAAGAAAAAGGACACTCGAGAAATAGAACAAATGATCACAAAATTGAAGGTTCAAATAGAAGAAGATAAAATAATTCAAGAAGCACTCAAAGAACAACTAGAATAAAAGGACGAGATCATTGGAAAGTTGGAAGCATAGGTTGTCAGATTAAGAAAGGATATTCAAAAGAAAAATATGCAGAATAGCTCAAAAGTTCTAGATGACATTATCAGTAGTCAAAAATCTCATCTTGACAAGTCGAGACTTGGATACAATCAGATAGAAAAGAGATCGAGCTCCAAAACAAAGAGAAAGAAACAAATCCAAAGAGATATTCAAAAATAATCAAAGAGGATATGAAGACATACAAGGAAGATTACAGGGACACTCCTCCACCAAGAAGATTCAGATTTCAGAATCAACAAAAKAAAGATAGGCCTCAMGAAGAAGAAGGATTCATAAGCACACCTCCTTTCMTAASATATTCAAATCCYWGGTATCAAACTATATTTTTTTGTTTATGTTATGCATGTAATAATTTTGGAYATAACGGTGTGAATTACAGAGCTAACAACAGGAACAGTAACAACTTTGAGAGTTATACACAAAGGGATTATTCAAGGAGACCTAGTGACACACAAAGAAGAAGTTATGATAGGTTTGAATCTTTGAGCACTAGAGTGGATTGTTACAAATGCAAAAATTTTGGACACGTGGCCAAGGATTACAGAATGGCAGTCCCTCCTAAAGAACCTCAACAAAATAAAAATAGTCACATACAAGAACCTCAGAAAACGACATGGATAAGAAAACAAGATCAGTATAAAAATGAAGAATGCACAACCACTCTACAAGCTAAGTAGAAGAAACATGGTTGGTATATTGACAGTGGATGTTCAAAACACATGAAAGGTGATAGAGACAAATTTCTTACATTACGAAAAGAAAAAAATGGACCAGTCTCCTTCAGAATTGATAATTAATCCAAAATCATTGGAGAAGGCATAGTCTGAATTGAGAACAATAATGAAAAGGCACAAAATGTTCTATTGGTAGAAGATATGAAACATAATATTCTAAGTTTGATTCAAATATGTGACCAAGGTCATAAACTTACTTTCGATTCAGAAAAGTGTGAGATAAGAAAAGAAGGTCTAGGGAAATTGGTCGGTACAGTTGCAAGAACTTCAAACAACATATATGTGTTAAGTGAANATGGAATAGAAGAATGGGTCACATGCATTTTGATAACCTTGTCAAAGTCATCAAAAGAGAAAAAGTCAGATAAATTCCCCAGATCATGAAACCAACCAACACTTTATGCAAGCCTTGTCAACACAGAAAGAAAACACAGACCGGGTTCATATCAAAGGAATATTCAACAACAAGATCACTAGAAACTGTTCACACTAATGTAGTTGGACCAATTACAACAAAGGGATTAAAAGTTGAAAAATACTTTATGTTATTAGTTGATGATTATACAAGAATGACTGCAGTTTGCTTTATTAAGAATAAGTCAGAACCTTTTGAAAACTTCAAGATCTACAAGGAAATGGTTGAAAATGAGATGGATTCAAGAATCAAATGTTTGAGATCTAATAATGGAGGAGAGTTCACTTCAAAGGAATTTATGGACTACTGTAGAAGTCATGGAATAAAAAGGAAATTCTCCATTGTTAGGACTCCTCAACAAAATGGAGTTGTTGAAAGAAAGACTATGACAGTACAAGAAATGGCTCGAACAATGCTAATGGATTCCAAATTGACAGATATATTTTGAACACGGGAAGTCCATACAATAGTTCACATTCAAAACAGAGTAATGCTAAAAAACAACACTGATAAAACTCCCTATGAGCTATGGAAAGGAAGACCAACAAATGTGAAGTACTTCATAGTTTTTGGAAGAAAATGCTACATCAAAAGAGAAGATGGTAGAATGGGAAAGTTTGACTCTCGTGCAGACAAAGGAATACTTGTTGGTTACTCAAGTACAAGGAAAACATGCAATTGTTACAATCTAAGATTGAACAAAGTTGTGGAAAGCATCAGCGTAATAATTGATGAAACAGGCAGACCAGAATCAAAGGAACAAGAAAACAAATCAATGGGACAACTTTTTGAAGAAGAAGATGAAAAAGAAGTATAAGAGGAAGATGAAGATGAACATAATCCAACTGAAGCATAAGAGAAAGTTCAAAAAGTATCTCCAAAGACACCTAGAAAACGAGTACAGAATAATCATCTTTCAGGTCAGATTATTGGAAACAAAGATGCAGGAGTTGAGACTAGAAGAAAAATCTGTTCACCAGAACAAACACACCTAACAGTCTTATCTACAATTGAACCAAATTGTTTTGAAGAAGCCAATAAGGATGAATTTTGGAATAAGGCCATGGATGAAGAATTGGATTAAATAGAGAAAAATGACACTTGGAAATTGGTTCCAAGACCAAAGAATAAGAATGTGATTGTCACAAAATGGGTTTCCAGGAATAAATTGAATGAAGATGGACAGCTTACAAGGAACAAAGCTAGATTGGTATGTAAAGGATATGCTCAGATTGAAGGAATCGACCTTGAAGAGACATTTTTCCCAGTTGCCAGAATGGAAACAATCCATTTTCTTTTGGCTTATGCATGCTCCAAAAATGTTAAAGTATATCAGATGAACATAAAAACAACTTTTCTGAATGGGAAACTTGAAGAACAAGTATACATTGAACAACCAAAAGGATTTCAGTTGTCAGAGAACACAGACTATGTATGTAAATTAAAGAAGGCCTTCTATGGTCTAAAACAGGATCCTAGAGCATGGTACTCCAGACTAGATAAGTATCTACAGGATGCAGGGTTTAGAAAAGAAAGTGCAGAAAACAATCTCTACATCAAGGCAAGTCAAGGTAATATTTTATTAATTGAAGTTTATGTTGATATTATTTTTGGTAGTGATGATGACAGGTTAAGCCAGAAATTTGCAAAAGACATGCATAATGAATTTGAAATGTCATTACCTAGAAAACTATCCTTCTTTCTGGGATTTCAGATACATCAAAGCAACCAAGGAATTTTTATTTCTCAAACCAAGTATATCATAGAAATGCTAAAGAGGTTCGGTATGGAAGATTGCAAACCAGTTATCACTCCCATGCAAATCAGTTGTAAGTTGAGCAAAGATGATGATTCCATGTCTACAGATAAGAGGCAATACAGGTCAATGATTGGCAGCCTACTATATGTGGCAGCATCCAGACCAGATGTAATATAAGCAATTGGATAGGTGGCACGAATTCAAGCAGCACCAAAGGAATCACATGTATTGGCAATAAAGAGGATTTTCAGATATCTCAAAGGAACAAAAGCGTTTGGATTATGGTATCCAAAAGGAAAATATCTATCACTTATTGCCTACATAGATGCATATTGTGTAGGTTGTATTGATGACCGAAGAAGCACCGATGGAGTAACATTCTACTTAGGTGAGTGTTTGGTATCATGGATAAGCAAGAAACAATCATCAGTATCTCTATCTACAATTGAGGCAGAGTATATTGCAGTAGCAACATGTTGTACACATGTTCTTTGGATGAAACAAAATTTGACAGGTATAGAGGTTGAGTATGATGATCCCATTCCAATATATTGTTATAATACAAGTGCCATCAGTATCTCAAAAAACCTGATGATTCACTCCAAGACGAAGAACATTCCAATCAAGTATCACTTTCTATGGGAACAGGTTGCAGAAAAGAAAAAGTGGCAGACATCTTTACAAAACCACTTCCACGGGAAGCCTTTGAATATCTTCTCCAAAGACTTGGAGTTATTTCTACTCCAAAATGAATGTTTTTTGAATGCTTTTTGAATTCTTATCTTATATGTATTAGATATACATGAGAAATCACCATAAGAGGACAGTTCAGATAGGGGGAGCAACCCCAGATGGAAAGATATCTTTGCCATTGATGACAAAGGGGTAGAGATTTATCAGATGCAGAGAACAGAGGAATTGTTTCAGGGGAAGAAGATTTATCAGATGGAGAGGACAGAGGAAAATTTATCAGATACAGAGGATAGAGGCATGGTTTCAGTGGGAGAATGAGTGATATGATTTCAGTATTGCATCAGAGTGTTTCCATCAATTCCAAAGTGGGAGATTGTTGATTAAGGTTGGTTTTCATTGATGTCAACCCTTGAAGAAATCCCCGCAACACAAAGGTTTGGGTAATGGACCCAAGATTGTTTGATGTAAAGATGACTCATTATTCTCTTTTCATGTTTGATAAGAAGTAAATATGGATGAACTCCAAAGTGGTCCCCTTATGGTGAAATCTCTCATGGGAAGACGCTTTGCAGAGTA
>JASDQU010011443.1:74720-86617 GCA_032191745.1 Picea mariana | reverse complement strand
AAATGAGCACTCTTGGTTAACTCATCCACTATCACAAGAATGGCATTGTGTCTATGATATGTGAGTGGAAACCCCACAACAAAATCCATAGAGATGACTTCCCACTTCGACATAGGAACATCATGTGGTTGTAGGAGGCCTGCCGCATGATGGTGGTCAGCTTTCACTTGTTGACACTCTAGGCACTTGCTGATGAAATGGACTACATCGGGCTTCATGCCTACCCAGAAGAAGAGCTTCCTCATGTTTGTGTACATATTCTTCACACCCATATGTGCACAATAAAGTGCTCTATGGGCTTCCTTCAGTATGATTCTTCGAATATCCCCACTTTGAGGGATGTACATCCTTCCCCGATATCTTAACAGTCTGTCTACTTCCAGACTATATCCTTCATACTTTGGATCTAATTTCCTCCCACTCTGGAGGTTTGAAGTAACCTCTAAATACCAACTGTCTCCTTGGAGTTTCATCAACACGTGTTCCCTCAGATTGACATTTAAGGGTACCAAGGAGAAGACACATGGTCTCCTACTCAAGTGTTATAACCCTAAATTTCACCACACATGCTTACCTGGCATCAGGCCAAATCATATCCCTTTTTTACCAAAACACTATTGAACAACTCTTCGAAAGTCCTCTTGAATAAAGGCCCATGCACCCTAACTCATTATTGCACGTGTGTACATGTTGGCTGACCCAAAACAACCTGCGTGGACTGACAAAAGCATGAAAAAAGGAAAGTTTTCGATGGAACAAAAAACTATGGGTGAGTTAACTGAAACTCCCGGCCATGCATGCCCGAGGGTTCATCTAAATACCCAGCTCCTTCTAGCCTATAAAAGAAGGGGTAACGGTACCATTTGGAGGAGGAAAATTATAGCAAAGAAACTCTGCCCATTTACGTATTCCCATTGTCCCAACCCTTTATCCTTTCCTTATGCCAAAGGAGATTCAAAGCAAAGTAGTTGTATTACCCATGATTTTGGTCGTCATGATGATGTATTGATGATGGTGTACTTAGGCTCTTCATAAGAACTTTCTCCTGAGAAAAGTTACTTTCATCTCTTCCTAGAAAATTCATTTTTGAAGAAGGTTCGTAGGCTGCTAATACATTTGGGTGCGAGAATGACTGATTCTCGCAAGCTGCCTTAAGCCAGGGTGTGAACTTCTCACACTGTGTTGAATAGTTAGGGTGCAAACTCTTCCTAAAGCATGGAAAAGATGAGTTCTCGATGTTTCTAGAAGGAAATCTTCTAGAAGGATGGGTTGGCATTCAAATGGTTATCCTTGTATTGGATTCCCATATATTGTGGGATCACTCTTATCCAAGTAACTATCTTATTCTCTCCTATATATTGAGGTAATTCTCATGGAAAAGGTTAAGCAAGATTCATTGGAGAATTGGTGAAAGATATGTGTGACGGACTTACCTTGAATAGCAGCTTGGAGACTCTAACAAGTCTACCAAGAGGATTTAATCTTCTTCATACAAGGATTGAGCAAGTGTTTGTGTCGGAGCCAAGAGCCATCGAAAGGAAGCTTGTGACATCAAGGCTATTAGGTTGTAATCTTTACTTTCCATCAATATGATACAGTGGCATGCCCCTTTCCCATAAAGCTAATCTCACTTTATTGTGTAATTCCTTGATCATACACATAGGTTGATTGTTGAATATATTTTGCTATCTTCACTTTGGTTGGTTTGTGTTGTCTTGGTCTGGACCTCACGAGAGCACCAGAGCAAAGCAGGAGCAACAGAGACCCTAGGAAGCGATATAAAGGTATGTTACTTGTTCCTTCCTACTAGTTGATTCAATGGTCGAAACTTAGGGAAAGAGTCATGTCCTGTCCTGTTTTGTTCTAGATCCAGGTGGATCTAGGGAGATCTGTTAGTGTCCGCACCTACCAATTAGTCTGATAACAAAATTGGCGACTCCACTGGGGAACATCCCATTTTCCTTATGGCTTTTGGTGTTTTTCTGTGACCATTTTCTCTGGTTTTAATTTTCTTCTTGCCTATCGATCTCTGAGTCTTCAGGATATCCTGATAGGCCCCTGGGTCCAAAAGCCTTTTCAAATTTCCTTTCATTTTCCAAAAAATTGACTAGTTTCAGAGGTTTTCACACTGCATTTCATTACAACCTGCGAGAATATATAGAGTTCTCACTCTGCCTTTAGGTTCAGTGCGAGGTTCTCGCACTCTACTAAAGATCCACCTGCGAGAATCCCTGATTCTCGTACTGTGTAGTATTGCCAGCCTGTGAACTCATTTTTTCAAAAAATTGGATTTGAGTTTTTGCATCTTCAACTGCCCAGATTAGTCTAGGTGCCTCATAAGAGTTTCTTGGACCATTGATTGATGTCTTTCTTGTCTTCGTTTGTGTGCATGAACAGTCTTAGGATTTTAAGGCTCTTCTTGTCATTTTTGTCTTGACTTTCGTTTCTTGACTTTTCTTGGCAAAACCATACTCTCTGATTTCAGAATCTGAGTGTGTTTGGTTAGTTAAGAACTGGTGATTAGTTGAAAGTTGAGTTTCTTGGTCTTTATCATTTGCTTATTGTTTGAAAGATCATTTTTCTTATGCGATTGAAAAGACTATATTGGTTTTCTTTTTATTTTTGTTTTCATTGAAAGAGTCGATTGAGTTTTTATCATTGCTTGTTCATTGGTTTTTGATTTTTTGTACTCTCACTATCATAGTGTGGGTCATTTTTGAAAAGTGAACAAAAGTTTTTCTTTCAAAAATCATTTTCATCTTCAAAAACATTGAAAATCGATTGTTGAAGTTATTGAAAAAGACACAATAGAGAATTGTTGTTGATATGTGATTTGTTGCATTTGCATTTTAAAGGAAATTGTATTGTAGTTCAAGGCTGATCTGGAAACTTTCTCTCTCTCCTATACATAGGATTCATTGAATGCAAAGTGATCTATTTCATTCTCATCCATGCATTGTTGGATCAGATTTATACAACATAAGTTTCATCTTTGTTTCCTTTGAGTAAACAACAGCTCTTAATAACACTGCGCAATTGTAAAATTTATCTAGTAACTCTTTTCTAGGGCTTTATTACACCAACATTTAGCTAGGCTAGTGCTTTGGAGTAGGAAGAGAGATACACTCTCCAAAAGCACAAAACACAAAATAGCATCTTCTGTTAGGGAGCATTAAATTCCATTTGCAACATCTTGTCCTAGGAATCCCTTCTCACACAAGGGTCAAGCACGAGGTTGCATTGATATTGGCAGAGTTACTCACCCTGCTTTGTTGATATCGGTGTAGAGATTGCACGTATTACGGGGATCACTTGGAGGTATACCCACAATTATGAGTGGAAGCCTTTTGAGTTGATTTCGGGCTAGATACCCTGCCCTTGCATGTGGATCGGACTGTTGACTGTTTCCCCAGGCTTTATTGTTGTTGGTGGTGACCTTAGTGGCCTATCTTTCTAGGTTCTTACCCGAGGTGAATGTAAAGGGGAAAGTCTTCACGACACCTGGAATTGACATTGACCAAACTCACTCGGGCTCCTTGTGTGGGAGTTTGCACCAGGGTGTAAGTCCGTTAAGCAGGTTTTCAGCATAACTTTTCCACCTAGCCTAGCCCCTTCTCGTCTCGTTGTTGCAACGTTGGATTTCATCACCAACTAGTGGCTTCGAAATTAGAAGGTCTTGTTTGTTTGGTGTTGGTTCCTAGATTTTTGTTTACTAGCGCGTGTTGTTTGTTTCTCGAAGTTGACCATAGGATTTTCTTCGCAAAGTTTGTCGCCCGTTTACAATAGCTCCTCCACGTCATTCACGTAGAATGTAGGGTTTATTTCCAGAGCATCTGGAAGGTTCTCAACCCTTGCCCACCAACACACCTAGAGGCTCCGCTCGACAGAGTGAAGTCCCAGTCATCAGCACACCACAAGTGGAATGAACTAAATCTCCAGAACACTTTCGAATTACTAATACTCGAGATTACTTTTGACTTCACCCTGATTCTAAGCGACTGTTTATGCGAATGCATTCTTCCAGAGAACTAGTTGTTACATCTTCTGGATCACCAGTTGGACCCTTTCCCGGTATATAAGGCCAAGATCTTTTTTGGTCTACAGGTGTTTTTCGACGAGACCTTTTTAGTCCAGGTTCCCCTATCATTTCTGAAATCAATCCACTTGTGATTTCCAAAATCTCTAATCCAGACACAGTAATGTTGACTACCACTTATTACTTTATTGTCCCTACCAAAATGGCCCATCTTACAGTTACTGCGAGTGTTCCAATTGGGTTTCCTGCGGTTAGTATTTCTCCCATCAACACACTGTGAACGCCCAACGTCACTCCGACACTACCACCTGGATACCATGCGTTGAATGCTTCCATTCCTACTCCTGCGCAAACTCCATCCATCTCTCCTAGTGGTCCTTCTTCTTTTGGGCACTTTCTTCCCGGTTTTGTTCCAACACTCCCTCAATTTCCTTTTGGAGGACCTTCTTCGTCTTCTACTCGCAATCCTAATCCTAGTGGTACTATTTTGTCATTCACTCCAAATTACCAGATTCCAATTGGTGGACACTCTCATCAAGGTAGTATAACTTAACCCCCTCTCAGTTGGCAAATGCCAATTGGAACATTGCCCTCAATTGGCACACCACTTTCAATGGGAGGGGCAACCCCACCTTATGGGAAAAACATACCTCCGTCCTTGGCCCATTATTGGAATCAGTTGATCCAAAATCCTCCTCAATCGACTGGGGGGCAGCAGTTCCTGGCTGCGTCCATAACACCCCCTAGTATGGGCCAACCATATCCAGGTTCGTTCAATCCCATTTGGGGGGACAATGCTCAAACTCAAGCACCTATTTTAGGGTATACTCCTATGAGCTAGTATCCTCTCCAACCACCACCGAATATGCATGGGTCTTCACTTTATATGCAAAATTCTAATGGTCCTACTGGTTTGCTGACAGGGCTTCCTCCCCAAAGCCACTAGTATCCGCAGGTGAATCGACACTTACCTTTTCTCCCCACTTTGGATTTTCCATATTTGTCAAGGATTTTAAATGATCTTATTCGTCACTCTCCCCATTGGCCTGTTATACTAGCCAAGCTCCCATTGGACATTCCTAAATTCGACGACAAAGCGGGAGAGGACCCAAAAAATTATGTTATGACTTTTCACCTATGGTGTTCATCCAACTTGTTGATGGATGAATCTATTCGTTTACGTCTTTTTCAACGAACCCTTACCGGTTCTGCTGTGAAGTGGTATATCGAATTTCCATGAGGTTTCTTCTCTGACTTCAACACCTTAGCTATGGATTTCCTTACACATTACCAGTTGCCAATATGTTATGACACGGGAACCGAGATTTTGACTTCCTTCAAAGAGACTAAAGGCACTCATATATCTGATCACATCCATGAGTGGTGAAGGAGACGACGTCTCATTAAACTTGAGCTCCCCAATCAGTTACTGGCAGAATGGTTTACAAAATCATTTGTGAACGAAATCGCTAAGGACATTGCCATGGGTGGAGTAGTCACAAAAGAGCAGGCTATAAGTCGTGCTCAATATCTTGACCTCGTTTATTCACAAACGGGAACCCTTTACGATTTGTTACCTGACTTACCTCGTCCTAATCCTCCCAGCACATCAACTANGCCATTCAATATACCCCAGCCAGTAAAAACAAATCTAAAAAGAGGAGAGGTAAGAATAAGGAGGGAAAAAATAATTCTCAAGCAGAGCAAACCAAAACTACCCCTGTTGACAATCGAGATAAGTGCAAACCATGATACCCTTTCCTTATCTGTGGTGATGATCACTACACGAAGGATTTTCCATGACATGTCGAGGTCACTAAGTTCCTTCAAGGAGCTCTGAAACCACCTGCATTGGCCGTTTTGTCCCAACCCTTCCCGTCTCAACAACAGGCTCAGTTGGTCATCCATGACCAATCTTCATCTTCTACCACCTCCTATGTTTTGATGTGTAATGGTGATTCTAAGAATAACAACATTGCACTCACTACTTGAGCCAAAGATTATTCTCCCTCTAAGGAGAAGGTTGACGATTTACCCCCTTCTTTGGTACAACCCTCTCCTACGACTCCACCTACCAACGGTCCTCTTCATCTCGAACGACTGATCCTCGACATAGTTCTACGACCCCCCCCAAAGGGCTTCATTGAGAAATCAGCTTTCAATCCTCATGCTCATTCAGCCCAGAACTATAGCATTGTTGAAGATCTGGCCCAAGCACCCTCTGCGATGTCAGCCCNGAACTGTTATCAACGAGTTTGCCTCGACGTGTGCTATGTCTCTTGCTTGCTGGAAAGCCATTGGCTCTCCTTCTTTGAATGAATCCCAGAACACACTTAAAGCCTTCCATGGCTCTGGTTTTAAGACCTACAATATTCTTCCTTCGTTGCCCATCACGTTAGAAGGAAAATGGTCCAAGTTGAAGTGAAAGTCTTTGACACTCCTCTTGATTATAATCTTCTGCTTGGTCGCAGCTGGATCGATTCCATGCGTGTAGTTGTGTCAACTTTTTTCTGTGTGTTACGTTTCCCACACCAAGGTAAGGTTGTCACCGTCGATCAACTAGCCTTCTTCAATTTTGATACATGTACTAGCAACGTACCGTTTATCGCTAAAACCCCATCGGGTTATGAGAATGTCGGTGTAGGCCTTCTCAAGGATTCTTCGTTAATGGGTACTTTCCCCATTCCACCGCCCGATGTTCCACACTCGTCTGTTGCTTCCATCAACATGATCTCCACTTTTCCTCATGAACTTCCTGCGTCTCACGACCCCTGGATAGTCCCTGACCCTGGAGATCATCTTCATTTTGGCGATGAAATGCCGTTAAGTCCAGTGGAATCCGCCTATCAGGCCATTCAATCGGCAACACCTTCTACTCCCTCTCTTGATGAGTTGTTTCCCAATCCTTTTCATGTTATTTTTTCCACTGACGAGATGATCATGTCCGTCATGGAGGACACCCCTTGGGATGATGGGAATCATCGTTCCATCCTCTTTCTGGAGAAACATACTCTTGAGAACTACCAATAGATTTCGACCCCGTCGACTGTTGTCTTCATCTCGACCGTTCCCGAGTCTACACACGATGTGTTTTCTGAAGGGAACTTAAGCAATATCTCACCCACTATTCCCATTGACATATCTGTCAAACCTGAAATTGTCGAAAATGTCCATATTGGAGCTTTGTGTTCCCCTGACGAAATAGTCACCTATACGTCCCTGTTCAAAGAATTTCGCGACATCTTCACCTAGAGTTACGAAGAAATGTTGGGTATCAACCCTGAGATTGTGATACATGAGATAAAGACATATCCTGACGCTAAACGCGTCTGAAAATGCCTTCATCTAGTTCACCCACGTAAAGCGACTGCTATAAAACTCGAGGTCGAGAAACTTCTGCAAGCCGAATTTATTTATCTGGTGGCTCTCACAGACTGGGTTTCCAATCTTGTCCCGATTGACAAGAGACAAGGCACGATTCGTGTATGCATTGATTATAGGGATATTAACAAATATTGTCCAAAAGACAACTTTCCTACCCCCTTCGTCGATCAGATTGTCGATGACTGCGCCGGAAGTGAAATCTTCTCTCTCATGGATGGTTTCTCCAGATATAATCAAATCAACATTGTTCCCGAGGATCAACATAAGACTACTTTTATTTGTCCTTGGAGTACTTTTTCCTATCGAAAACTTCCTTTCGGTCTCAAGAATGTTGGTGTTACTTTTCAACGCACTATGTCTTATGCTTTTCATGATATCAAGCATTTCGTTCAACCCCATTTGGATGATTTACCCGCTCATTCAATGCGCAGAGTCGATCATTCAACCCACCTCTGAGACGTTTTCATTCGCTGTCGATTCTACCGTATACGTTTGAATCCTCACAAGTGCATTTTATGTGTGGAATCCAACCATCTTCTAGGTTTCATCGTTTCACATCAAGGGATTTGGGTGGATCCTTTAAAGGTTGAGGCAATTCTTAATCTCCCTCCTCCTTCTACACTCCGCCAGTTGCAAAGTTTGCAAGGGAAAGCAAAGTTTCTTCGTCGTTTTATCCCAAATTACACCGATATAACTCGTGGATTTACGAGGCTATTAAAGAAGGATTCAGAGTTTGTCTGGGATACCATTTCCAAAAACGCTTTTGAGACTTTGAAATTGTCCCTAACACGTGCTCCGCTTCTTTTTCTCCCCGATTACAGTCGTGATTATTTTGTTTATCTTGTTGCCTCATAGTACACTATTGGTATGGTTCTCGTTCAAGAGGATGATGTTCACGACGAACATGTTATTTACTACTTGAGTCGAAGTCTCATACCGACTGAAATCAAGTATCAACATGTCGAGAAACTGGCCTTGGTTGTTGTCCAAGCCATCCAACGCTTCCGGCACTATATCCTCTCACTCAAGACTATGATGATTTCTCAACATATTCATAGATGTTTAAATACATTAACAGATGCATTGGCTAATTATGTATTGGACAGACATTTGAATCATTTATAAATCAATCACATCAATATTCACACAATATAAGGTAAACTGGTAGAAGCCGTCTGTATATATAACGATCAAAAGAGGTTTTTTTTTTATAAAAAGTTTGTCTGAAGACCAAAATGTCAAAATCTGAAGCTTATAGCTTCTACAAAGTGACGTCATGGATGACGTTCATGGTAACACATGACTGCCCAAGCAACCCTATGGAGCAGTTGACTCATGGACCTTGACACTTTTATAGTATGATGTTGATCGCGTCGTGGAACCTCTTCCAAAGACATGTCTGGAATATTTGCAGTCAAGCCCTCTAGATTTTGTTCCACCACTTGATAATCCTCATCATATTGTGGCGCTGCCACTACCTCTCCTCACCATTGAATGGGAGATGTACCAGGAGGTCTGTAAGGTCCAACATCCGTGACATCAACAACGATTTTGTATTAGTCTTTGGACGAACATATAAAACAAAAACATTTGAATATGATAAAATTCACAAAAAATATTTAAAAAGAAAAATGTGTGTACTTCTTACCAAGGTCCCCCCACTGAGCATCCTCTGGCAATACTAAATCTGGATCTCCTCGAAAATCTAACCTGGCATAAGCATAGCCATCAACCATCAATAGCTGTGGTTGAAGCCAGTCAAAGAAAGTATCATCATACTTGATGATCGGTCCAGCCACGTGCCAGGCCATAAGCTGACACCATTTCAGCATCCTTGGATCCCTGGGAGCCAGTATATTCCACTCAACCTATAGCCTCAGTAATGGGACCCTCTGAAGGAAGAAGGACAGCAACAAAGATCTGTACCCGAATTGCTTCAGGTTGCCTCGTCTGCATTTGGTCAACTGTCTTTTTACGTTGCGAAGCATTGCATCTTCCCAGTTGAACACCCGATGTTTAGTAAACTCAATAGCATACTGGAAGTAACTCTGTAATTCCATGTGAGGAGAAGAAATCCCAACCATCTAAGCTATGGTGAATAGGATAGTACTAAGGGTCAAAACTCATACCCCCCAAATGGCTACTTTTCCTTTCTTTCTCTCTGCCTCGGGAACGCAGTGTAAAGGACAGTACTCACTCATGGGCAACCCACCGCCTCTACTACTAGTCAGGCTCACATAGTACCCTTGATGGGACAATCCAGTCAAAAAGTAAATGTCCTCAATGTCTAAGGACAGTGTGTGGACCCCCACATGAAATACCTGTTGATTAGGGTCCCACATGTGCACCATGTACTCTAACAACCTGACTTGGGCCCTCATGCCCTAGATACGAAAGTACTTCAGGAGGCCACAATTTCTCAAAGAAGCAATAGTAGGTGGATGATTTTCGACAATTGCATTGTTTTCTTCGTGCTCCCTTTCACGCCATTCAAGAACCATTTTGATGGCCAATTATCTGCATAAGGAGCACAACAAGAAGATTACCAACTTTTTTCATGAATTCATTCTCTTTCATTGAGTAAAATGTTAAAAAGAATTTGAGCTTTGTGGTTCTCGCAGGTGCCCTTTGGGCATAGTGCGAGAACCTCGCAGGCTGCCTTAGGCTCACCTATGAGAATACCTCATTCTCGCAGGTCCCATGTAGCCCACTTGCGAGAATGGCAGCGTGCAAGTAGGGCTTGCAAAATAACCCAAAAATGAATTTTAACCAATGAAATTGCAAAATTAAACCATGAAAATTTTAAGGACAAAGAACCTACCTCACTGTCATTTACGGCTCGCTGAATGGACCCTCGTAAATCCCGCAATCTGATGCCAAACTTTGAGGGTAAAAGAGGGGTTTTTGAGCTCAAATAGTGGAAAGGTAAAAATGATGTAGTAAAAGAGTATTTACTGCTTTTTATTTACTTTTACTAGTTCATTTGGTTTTTTATGATTATTTATCTATTAAACCCTAAACCCTAATGCCCTTTTTGAGTGTAACTTTTGTAGGCGTAACAACTTTGATGATCAAATACAGGGATATGGACATGTTTTTCTTTGTCATTGTGTGTTTTGATTGTTTTTTATGGTTTTTGTATAAAACCTCAAGCATGGTCTTTGTCCGTTCTTGTTCTTGAAAATATATGAGAACATGATCGAGCATACTTTTATCACTTTGCGGGCTCAACAAGGTTATGCGAAAAAGGAACCCCCCAGAGTCCTCTTTAAGATCTTTTCAGACTCTCTAAACATGAAAAGATAGCCAAGCGACCTTCCTATTTTCACGCTCGATAAAGTATCTGAAATAAACATCTGGTGAGCGATAATTTATCTCTTTTTCGGTCTCATCTAGACTATTTTACAAAAAAGGAACTAAGAGAGTTCTCTTTTAAGTGTTTTTCCAGACTCTATAATCATGAAAAACCTTTGAGTTTTCTATCTCTGGACTCGTTAAACAAACATTGAAAGACCCATAATGGGACCGAACCACTCCTTCTTAGGGTTAGTTAAACATACTCCGAGGGACTCGTCTGAAGGATGAGGTTACATCAACAAGCATATGTTATCCTCCTCAAGCTTGTATAAAAATAAAGAGGTACTCACCAGAAATGGTGGGGGAAAATTTGGGAAAGAGATATGTTTTCATCTTCGCATTGATTGGCACTAAGTGTCGCTCTTGAACATGACACCCCCTATTCATCA
Organism: Picea mariana; assembly: GCA_032191745.1. Lineage (NCBI taxonomy): Eukaryota > Viridiplantae > Streptophyta > Pinopsida > Pinales > Pinaceae > Picea > Picea mariana. The sequence continues at coordinate 75,451 of JASDQU010011443.1, read as the reverse complement.
CATTTGAAGCCGGTTTGGGAAATCCATTTGTCTCTCATTCGATTTGCTACAAGGTCATTCCCTGTGTCATCTTTGAGTCAATGCTGCCAAATCATTGGTTGTGTCATTCATATGTTCAAGAGAAGTCCATTTGAAACCTATATTGAGTCAGCCATCTACAAATGTTCATTCTCTCCGTGTCGGCCTTCTCTGTGTCCAGTTCAATTTACATCATACTCTATTTCACCTTCAAAATCTGTTACTCATTTCATGTTATTGATGGGGGATACATTAAGGCCCTCCTGTGACGAGTTTTGTTCCATCGACTTCAGCTCATTATCCGGAATCAAGACTTAGAAATTCTTTGGTACCTTGGATCTTACATGTCTCAATGGCAAGTTTCCTCGCTTTCGACAGTGGGTTTACATCATTGACCCTTGATCAAAAGATTCCATCGGATGTTCGACTTCAACTCATTCATTCACACTCGATGGATTGTACTAGGGTACCTTGGGAGTCATTGACATCAATGGTGATTTCCATCGCACTTGTTAACAGTTTCATCAATGACCGATAATCAAGTGGTTTCTATCATGTTCGACTTCAACACATGTAATCACATGGTTAAATTCGTACTTTGGGCAACGTGATTGAAGACTCTGGATATCATCTATTTTTTCCAGGTTGAAATGGAGTATGTATAATTTGCGACACATAGATCCACTATGTATGTCTCGTTGCTATGTCGTCTT
>JASDQU010011443.1:40717-67190 GCA_032191745.1 Picea mariana | reverse complement strand
TGACCAGTTAACTCAACTAGGTCGTAGTTCACTCCCATAACTGCCTGAGAGACTAGAATAGGTGGCAGTTCACTCCCGTAACTGTTGGTGTGTGTCCAAATCACTCTAGACCACCACTATGGTGACTTGGTTCACCTCAAGTTGAATGCATTGATTTATACAGAGTATATCATTTGTAAATTATTCATTATTCATAATAGTTAATGATAATTCTTTCATTATTTCTCTCCTTCTTCTTCTTTCTTCTATTCTCTTTGCAAATGTGTGTATTATTATTTATTTAGATCGATTTTGTGTAGGTTCAACACATTTATAGATATCCTGTCCTCTACAGAGTAAGATCTCAAGGCTCTGTGCATGTAGCTGATTGACTAAAGATAATAAAAGAGAAGAAGAGTTGGTGGACATAGCGCAAGGGTGGGGGTGAACCACGTATATCTTGCGTTGTGGTTGCTATGCGATTTAAGGTTATTATTTTGTGTATATGATTGGATTCTTAGTGCACTAATGTATTCTTAGAAGGATCTAATGTGGTATCTTAGTACTGAATAATGTGAATGAATGCTAGATCTAATCTATGTTGATATGCTTATTACTTGAATCTATTGGATATGTATAAATACTATGATGATCTATTGTTAGGTTTTAGTTGTGCTGTAAACTAAGGCTGAATATTAATGAACTATAACTATTAAGTGCTTTGTTAAGGTGTTGTAATCACAGATCTGTGTCCAAGATAAGGTTTCAGACACTGGAGTCCTGAAACCACCCCTGCCTCTACCTCGGGTGAGACTTCATATGCTTTGCAGGGGTTGCTGAAAGGGTTGGTAGTTAGGGTTTTGTTGGTGCATTGTTGTAGCATTGAACCTTGGGTCTACCCCTGTGCCAACAAATGGTTCTGTTGTCGAGACCTGAAATTGTGATTGTTGAGAAATGAGGTAAAGAAAAAGAGAAAGGCATTGTTGTCTTAGTGCGTAGTATTCTACTTGACCTGTAAATCTCTATGCTCAAAAGAGAAGTCAGATCTGAAGAAAAGATGTAAGATCTTGAATCTTTGTGCTTTAGTAAAAGGTAAGAATAGTGAAAAGTTTTAGATCTGAAAGCTTTGTGCTCTATCGAAAGTAATATTAGTGGATTTTTTTGTTTGAAGAGTATGGATCTAGGTATGCTTGATAAATGTTATCCTAGTCTGAAAACTAGGGCACAACTAGAAGAGAAAAGGTTTGATATGAGTAGATCCGATATAAATAATGAAAGATATGTTATTCCTATGCATAGAAAGAATGTTTGGACTAACAAATGGATGTAGGATCCTAGAGATAATTTTTTGCAGGTTAGCTACTATGATCCTAGTACGCAGTATAGGAAAGGTTGGGGATCATTTAAAAAGAAAATAAGATTAAGCCTTTTCTATAGTTGCAGAAGACCGAGACATCTTGCTAAGGAATTCCCTAGAAGAAGACCTAGTTGTCTTTTTTGTAAAGCTATGGACCATGAAGTTCTAGATTTCCCTAGAATCATTGCTAAGCTTGACATAATGAATATGAGATAAGAAAACCTTGAGGAAGGTCATGAAACTGAGACCATGGTAGAACCCTTGACAGAATCAGAGACTGTACTACTGCAAATGAAAGATACCCTAAATGATCACAGAGATATCAACTTATTAGAGATCTTCAAAGAAAAAGAACGCATAGAAGAAAGAATAAGAGAATTTGACATAGAGTGTGTTCTGGATGAAGAAACACAGGTAAATATCATGACAAAAATAACTTGGGAAGCTTTAGGAAAGCCTGATACAATTCCTTCATTAGGAGGAATATGACTATTCAAGGGAAATATGATAAACCTATGTGGAAGACTCACCCAGGTATCTATGAGTGCTCATGGATCTTCGACGGAGGAATATTTTGAGGATGATAGATTCATTGAGGACAATGCTCCATTTACTATGTTATTAGGAAAAACCCGGATCGAGAAAGATCAAACCAGAAGAAAAAAAGAGGAGGCCTGAGAACAAAAAAGGTAGGAATTAAAAGATTTCACGACGAGGAGGATAACACACTTGATTCCATAACATGAGAACATATTGAAGCTACTTAGAACCATAAACTCAGATCACGAAGTTGAAAGAACACAAGAAGATTCATAGACAAGTAGAGCACCTTCCCCAGATAAAGAAGTAATATCACTCTATAGTCCTATGAAAGAATATCAACAATGCAAAGCTGCTATACCAAAAGAAGACAATAATCAGAATGGAAAGAGGAATACTAAGATGAAGATCACTGGGAAGAAGGATAGAAAACTGAGTAAGAAGAGAGCAAATATCAAAAAGTTACAGACAGACCCAGAGGCAACTTCACGAAAGGAAGATTTGCAAAATTGGAACTTCTCCATGATATCATAACAACGCCCCATGGAACTTTTCCATGATGAAGCAATATGATATTTGGAAGAAATATAACCATTGGACTAACATTCTAGAATAGTTAGAATAACAATTATGACTAGAAAGCTCGCCATCGGACCATTGGGACCGTAGTGCAATGGACATAACTACATTGATGGAAAACTTCTTATCCATTGGAGAGATTCGTTACATCGTGTCTACTTATTCCGTCAACTATTCCACCAAGAGAACTTTTCTGAATTGTATCATAACTAACGAGAGAACCCATTTCTACAGCATTGTGCTTAGTGAGCTCGACACCGATTTTATTTCTTTGAGCACTCATCCATCCACCCATGTTTTTCAATCGAGAGTGTGCATGTTGGATGAGCTCAGTGCTGTGGACAGGTCAATCAATGAATTTTTAATTGATATGATGGCTAAGAGAGTGATGTCTATAGGAGTTCAAGATTTATCGACGTGAGGAGTGAAAGCCTCTCTGTAGACTACTCGCGGATCTAGACCATCCCAACCAAAAATAGAGAAGAGAACCAAGAATAAAGATGATCTAGAAAACGTGAAGTTAATCTTGACCATATTACCTGACTACATCCCACCTCTAGTCAGCGCGGTGAGTCGTGATAGTGTCCCAAGGGACTTTGATTACACCATGGTTACTGTGTACCTCCGGAAGGGGATACGTGCAGTCAAGACGCAATAAGATAAGATCGCAACATTGAAGTTCAGTGACTTCAACCTAGGTGATCGAAAAATTTATAGAATTATTTCTCCTTACAAGTATCTGACCAAGACGAAGGGGAATAACTCAAAAATAATCCCTCAACCATGGACTATGAACCTCATCTAGTCCACCCTCTTGAATGTAATGAAAATCCCACACTTTGGAAGGCACAAGAGGTTAACACATGAATTAATCTCCTCCTCTCATGTTACCATGGTGGCTATATATGGATTTATAGATGCATCACAATCAATCTGATGTTGATCCATAGGATCACTAGGTTGAGAATGCAAGGATGTGACCCACAAGACTTCTACCTAGGGAAGGCTTCTGACCATGCCCTGACATAGAGAATTAAGGACACTTATGACGATGTAGAAAATGGAACCTGCGGCTACAAGGTAGCTTCCATCCAGAATGGAACAGTGCGCTTGGCCTGCCAGCTCATCATAGGGAAGCTAGTAGGGAAGACCTGACCTACACAAGTCACAGGATTTGTTGTTGACCTAGCCGAGAAATGTGTAGAAGGACTCTAGATGAACTGGGTGAATTACTTGGTCAACCAGCTGGAATTAGATTTCCACAAAGCTCAGGATCATGGATATGAATTCCACTTTAGCTAGCTCCTAATCCTCATTACATTTACCACTTGGGAAATGCTAGAAGGTGTGACCTTCTTAGAAGGAGTTGTTTAAGCCGCTCACTGCGAAGTTCACCACTCTTTGGTACTCACGTGATATGGGAAAATAGTGGCAATCAAATTCTAGTATTTCATATGTATTATCTCTAGCTGAAGAGGGCTATCGAATTTGTCCCTCACATGATGCTGAACACCCTGCATCAATTCCGACCCCTCATGAAGTTCTGCATAGATCGACACTTCACTTATGTCATGACACGTGCAGATGAGAACAAATAAGAGCTTCAATCATACTTCAAGCTCACAGAGGAGGACCTTGAAGACATCACCAAAGATTAGTCTACAGAAATCATCATCCCCACACACCCCACAAAAATGTTAGACGTTGAACTAATCGATATCCCTGAGACCACTCATGAAGCAAAGGATCTTCTTGGACCTAAGAGAAGGAAGAATACCTAGGAGGTCCAAAACTTGAGCAATGCATCGAAAGGAACTGCTTCAATATCACCTGGACGAGGGGGTGATGATGAAGTAGAAGAGACAAAGAGAAAAGAAGACCAACAAAAGAAAGGAAAAGTAACACCGCCTCGGGACCCCGTTGATCAGGTTGATCCCCTAAAGAAAAGGAAGGTTTCTCCCATGAAACCCACTTCCCGAAAGAAATCTTGAGAAACCTTGACTAAGATGTAGACTATGCTCACTGTAGATGACTTGGACTTTATCATCGCAGTTGTAGCAGATGCCTTGAAGGATATCTTGCAGAAACATGAATCCAAGAAACAAAAGATGTATGATAGAATTGAGTTTGAACTGAGAGTGGTAAAATAGGACCTTCAGTCCAACCACACAGTATCCACTGTTCCCCCTCTATCAGAAGCACTTGATTTGGGAGATGAGTATGCCCAACTATGAAGACTAGCTGATGCAATCGAAGCTCACCTTCATTGTGCACAGGAAGAAACTGAATAGGCCACAGAGGCCCTAAACAAAGTACAAAAATTAGTCATAGAGAAACACTGAGTTGCGCAAAAACAGAAGGCTTCCCTCCAAACTTAGTTTGAAGAAGAGAAAGCACAGATCCAGTAAGAGAAAGAGTAGTTTCTCACAACGTAGATGACAGTAAAAGAAGCAGTCAATAGAGAACTTCACTCTATGATAGGTTTAGAACAAAAGGATGAAGACCCAGTGGAACATCAAGTAGAGCATCTTGTATAAGTTATCCAATAACTTCAACAGAGAATCACTGACCTCGAGCTATGAACGGTGCCAAGTACCCTGTAGGACGTGCAATATCAATGAGAAGCCACTGCCCAGAGCATAGTCAAGAGGATCAAAGCATTCACTCTAGATTGCAAACAACTAAGTGCTCACACCACAGAGAATTATGAGTGACTCATTGAATATACTGAGCTAAAGGTACTCAAATCACAACTATAGGAGTGAAAGAAACAAGAAACAACAATATAGGTGTAGTTGAAGCTCCTATCAGTAGTTGAAAGGATGAATCAATCCCAAGAACAATGCACTTCTCAACAGGAGGTCCACATCATTCAGACCAAAGTTATGAAAATGACTCAAAGGCTCCAACCACGCCACGATGAAGCATTCTAATTGTTTGAGTAGATTGAAGGCTGAGGCGTAGAGTTGGAACAAGTAGTCACTATAGTCAAACAACGTTTAGAGGGACCTGTCAACGAAGCAGTCATCCAAGAGTTTGCTGAGCAGGAGGACATAGCACAAAAATAGGTCGAATCAGCTCAAGCCAAGCTTAAGGATTTTGAAGCACAAATACCCATACCATAGTGACTCGAGACGAGTCACAGGTGAGTATTGGGGGCTTGTTGGCCCTTGAACAAGTATGAGGATCCTTGGTTATGTTTGACCTATTTTTGGGACTTCGATAAGATGTCAAAGACAGAGCGCAAGTCGAAGCAAAGATCACTGGATCTCGACCCCTTTTTAGGGATTTTTGGGTTTTGGGCTTATGTAACGAGAATGGGGATGTTGGCCCATGGGTTTACCCATGTTTAGGCCCATTTTGTAATGTTTAAATAAGTACCTAGGAAATGTAAGAAGAGGTCCATGTGCTAAGTGCTAAGTGTTAATTGCTAAGTGGAAGTGGTAACTGTAATTTCTTTGTGCATATTGTGTGAGGATTGCAGAGCTACGTGCAAGTGATTGTAAGAGACTGTGGAAGGCTTTGTGTTGTAACTCAAGGAAGGAGAATCTAGCAAGGTGTACAGATATCATGTCCTCTACGAAGTAATATCTCAAGGCTCTGTGCATGTAGTTGATTGACTGAAGATAATAAAAGAGAAGAAGAGTTGGTGGATGTAGCCCCAGGGTGGGGGTGAACCTTGTATATCTTGTGTTTTGGTTGTTATGTGATTTATGGTTGTTCTATTGTCCATGTCATTGGATGCTTAGTGAATGGATATATGTTGAGAAGGATCTAATATGGTATCTTAGTACTAAATAATGTGAATGAGTGCTACATCTGATATATGTTGATATGATTATTACTTGAATCTATTGGATCTGTACAAATACTACGCTGATATGTTTTTAGGGTTTAGTTGCGCTATAAACTAAGGTTGAATATTAATGAACTGTAACTGCTAAGTGATATGTTAAGGTTTATTAATCACAAATATGTGTCCCGGCTAAGGTTTTAGACACTGGATTCATGCAACCACCCCTGCCTCTACCGCGGGTGAGACTTCATCTACTTCGCAGGTGTTGCCGAAAGGGACGATAGTTAGTGTTTTGTTGGTGCATTGTTGTAGCGTTGAACCCTAGGTATGCCCCTGTTCCAACACTTATTGCCTACATAGATGTAGATTGGGCTGGTTGTATTTATGACTAACGAAGCACCAGTGGAGCAACGTTCTACTTGGGTGAGTTTTTAGTATCATGGATAAGAAATAAACAATCATCGATATCTTTATCTACAACTAGGGCATAGTATATTGCAACAACAACATGTTGTACATAGGTTCTTTGGATGAGAAAAAATATGACAGATATACAGGTTGATCATGATGATCCCATTCCAATCTATTGTGATAATATAAGTTCCATTAGTAGCTCAAAGAACCCGATGATTCACTCCAAGATGAAGAACATTCCAATCAAGTATCACTTTCTATGGGAACAAGTTACAGAAAAGAACACCAGGGTCCAGAGTTGAGTATGTGGGCACAAAATAACAAGTGGAAAACATATTTACAAAACCACTTCCATGGGAAAAAATTGAGTATCTTCGCCAGAGACTAAGAGTTATTTCTACTCCAAAATGAATGATTTTGAATGCTTATCTTATATGTCTTAGATGTACACAAGGAAACACCATAAAGAGGATAGTTCATTTAGGGGGAGAAACCCTAGATGGAAAGATACCTTTTCCATTGGTTGAAAAGGGGAAGATATTTATCAGATGCAGACAAAAGACTCATGATTCCAGGGGGAGAAAAGGTCACAGAGATGCAGAGAAGAGAGGCATCATTCTAGGGAGATCATGAGTGATATAAATTTATTATTTTATGACATGATTTCAATATTTCATCAGAGTGTTTCCATCGATCCCAAAGGGGGAGATTGTTGATTAAGGTCAGTTTTCATTGATGTCAACACTTAAAGAATGTTCGGTCGAAAATTTTGGTAGCACAAAGTTTTGGTTAATGTACCCAATTTTGTTTGATGTAAAGGAGACTCATTATTGTATTGTCATGGTTGATAATAAGTACACATGGATGAGCTCCAAAGTGGTCCCCTTATTGTGAAATAACTCACGGGAAGACACTTTGTGAATTGATTTATCTTAGAAGTATGGTTAGAGAACCCATGCTTAATTGTGGAATAATGAGATGAAGGTCAGTGAATTTTTTAGTGAAACTATCCTAGATGGATAGTGCTCGTGATGACATTTCCGATAGAATGCAGAACATCACATAAATATTCATGGTTAGCGAGTTATGTCCATGTGAAGTTGGAGCACCCTCATGAGTCATCTAGAAGCCCAAAAAAGTCAAAGTGTTTGCAAAATAAATTGTTTAAATAATAAAGTTAATGGAGAAATCCATCAAATAAGGAAATTGAGATGCTACATGAAATTATAAATAAAAGGCAAGCCTCTTTCATTTTAATCACACTCTAATATCATTGAATAACTATTTTTGTGAAAGGTTATTTGGGAAGGTATTATTGATAGAGAAAAATTGCAGCACAAAAGTACGACAGGAAAAGTGCAGCAGAAAAAGTACGGCAAGAAAAGTGCGACAAAAAAAAGTGTGATAGAAAAATCTCATTAGAAAAATTGTGGCAGAAAAGTGTGACAAACAAATCATGGCAGAAAAAGTGCGGCATAAACATTATGGTAGAAAAAGTGCGACAAAAAAATTGCGACAGAAAAATCACGTCAGAAAAATTGTGTTAGAAAAATTGTTGTAGAAAAAGTGCGATAGAAAAATTGCGGCAGAAAAAGTGAGGCAAACAAATCGCGGTAGGAAAAGTGTGCCAGCAAAATCATGGTAGCAACATGGTTGGGGTCTATTTATGAGATATATGACACATCTTGTTTGAGATATGTTTTGTGATCTAGGGTTTATCTCTTGAGATGGTATTGGATGTTCAATATTGTTGCATATATCAGATTTGTTGAGTGATACAATTGGTATTTTTTTGTTGGTATTTGTCATATGGGTATTGGTCTTTTGGTTGTAATGTGTTTCTAAAGTTTTTGGTTTATATTGAGGCTACATAACAGTGAGGTTGTAACTTGTGGCACATGCTTTGATGTAAGGGTTTATGGTATTTGGTTTATGGATAGGGTGATGAATTTTTTATGGTTATATTGGTGTATGTCTTTGGTATATGGTTGGGGTACATGTTGGGTACATGGTTGAGAGAAGTAGTTGATGAGTTTGCACATACATGAGGTTTATAGTTGATGATGCTGGTACATCTTGATGAGTTATAGTTGATGTACAGTTGATGTGTAGTTAATGCATGGTACATGTTGGTTCAAGTTATTGGTACAAGTTTTTTGGTGCGGGTTGAATGGTACAGGTTGTTATAGGTTATTGGTACAGGTTGATAGTGACAGGTTGATAGTGGTAGTGGTTGATTCAGTGATAATGACAGGTTGTCTACATTTGGAATTTATATTTCAGGGTTGTTGGACAGGGCAAGGACAAGTGGTTGTAGCCACCTTATGTTTGTAGCCGAAGAACATAGGGGGTTGTAGCCTCCTTCCGGTTGTAGCCAAAGAATTAGGGAGTTTGAACTTCCCTCCAGTAGTAGCCTAAATAACTAGGGGTTTGGATCCTCCTTCCAGTTGCAGCTGGAAAACAAAGGAATTTGGTGCTTCCAATGAATGCAATTCTTCAAGAAATACAAGAAAAATCATTTCGTGGTTTTCTCTCGCTTTGGATTTCCAGATAAAAACACAGGTGTATTGTGTATGTGTGTGATTGCTCATTTGTTTATTGTTTATTTACTCTATAACTATTGGATGATAATTCTACATTGATATAACACTTTAATTTTTGGTGAAAAAGGATTAGATTACTCTATTACTGATTCACCCCCGCCCCCCCGCCCCCCTCATTAATTCAACAAATACTTGAGGCATTCTTGGTATGGATGTTGTCATATCGTTTATGTTGGTTGATTGACTGAATGAGAAACACTCTTATGTTTTAGTACTGATATGGTTTCCATATTATACTGGTTACTTATACATAAGTATTATATGGTTGGAGAGCATGAGTAAGTTGTTGGGCAGCATAGATGTGTTGTGATTGGTTATGGTATATATTGGACAATGAAATGCAGAAGTGGATGTGACAAAGGCTATAAAATATCTAAGTTTTCATGGACAGAGGAAACCCTAGTTCTTCAGTAGGCATACATAGGATACAGTACAAATATGCCACATACATATGGAAATGCACTATTGGTAGGGCACGTACATATGCGTGTTGCACTACTAATAGGTTGTGTACCTATTGACAGATTGGTATCTTTTGAGGATTGAATCCTCTTCTCAGTTCCTATTTATTTCTGTAAGTTGAGTCTTGCATTGAGAGTTGGTGCTCTTGTGGATTTGATACGTTATTCTGATGTTTCTCATAAAACCCCAAGGATTGTAGTCCATAATAAAAAGAAAAATTTTACATACATCTTGTGTTCTTTGTGGTGATGGCTTATTGATGATCTCTTTTGTTGATATATGTTTACGTACAACTGGTTATAAATTGACAGTAACAAGTAATGAGAGAATTGTGATTGCTAACTAAGGAGTTTTTGTGAAATAAAGAAAAAAGAGCCCTACACTGATTCACCCCCCCTCTTAGTGTGATCGATGTGTCCAAAAATTGGTATCAAAGCCGACCTTCACTATAAGAGTTAACAAGATTGGAGGATATCCATGGACACACAAATGGATGATGAAGTTCCAATCCTTGATGAGAAAAATTATTCAGCATGGAGAATAGAAATGAAAGGGTATTTGAAATAAAAATGAGGAGGTGTTTGGAAACAAACTATTGGTGGATCGGTTCCCTTGAAGAGTAAGTCAAATTTTGCAGCTCAAAAGGAAGAAAAGAATAATTATGCATTGGCTCTCAAGACCATTTTCAATGGAATCTCAAGTTTTTTCAAACAAAGCATGGTGTAATGCACTTATGCCCAGGATCTATGGCTAAATCTAGAGAAGACATACCAAGCGAAAAATGAATACACTAAATACAATTCCATCAAGAACAATAAAGGTAGAGAATATCCTGATTACAATAATTCTAAGTGTGGTGATGTTGAGTGTTTCTCTACAAGTGAAGAAGAAAACATAAAAGAAGTTTGTGTAGAATCAGATGATAGTTATCCTATAGTTGAGCAGGAATATTTGTTGGAACTTAAAGTTAAAGTTTTATATAAGTTAGAAGATGTTAGCAATGAAATAGGATATTACTCAATTTCTTTTGTCTATCTTGAAAAATCCAATGATGTCCTAGAAAAGTACTTAAGATATACCATGGAATTAAAGAAAATCCTCAAAGAACAAGAAGAAAGTAAAAAGAGTCAATTAGAAGAAAAATAAGAAGAGATCAAAAGAGTAAAGAATGAAATAAAAGAAAATAAGAAGATAGATTATGAGATTAGCAAAAGTCTTGAAGTTAATGTCAATCTGAAGATCCAAATTGAAGATGCCAAAAGGGCAGAGGAACTATTACAGGATCAAGTAAATGAAAAGGAAGAGTTATGTCATAAGTTGGAAACTGAAGTTGTTGATCTTAGAAATAAAGTAGAGAATTCAAACAAATTCTTGAATAGCTCAACAATCTTGAATGGAATATTGGATAGTCAAATATCACCAAATGATAAATCAGGTCTTGGATACAACAAAGAAGCTACACATTTTTAAGCAAGCACCTCAAAGAAGCATGACGTAAGTCCTTGATTCTCAAAAGATGGAAGTAATGTTGCAAGTCAACCATCTACACAAGGCAAGGAAACTTTCAAAGGAACAAAGCAATGAAGAAATCAAGAAGCTTTCTTTACACCTCAAATCAAATTTAAAAGAGAGACACCTTCAAGATGGACAAAAAATAAAAGGTAAGAAAATGTTTTTCATGGTCATTGTTATTCATGTAATGAATATGGTCACAAATACTTGGATTGAAGACATTATGCAAGGAAAGATAATGGAGGGTTTCATAACACCCTAAGGTGTTGGATATGTAATCAAGTGGGACACATTGCTTATCATTGTCACACCATGAGATGCTACAATTGTGTCGGATTTGGCCACAAATCCTAGGATCGTTGGAACACAAGAAGACAATCCATGAGGAGTGTTTCATATAATATGACTAGAAGAGCACATGATGCTAGAAAAGAATAAAATGTTGGAAAGATGGAAGCTCAGAGCTCAAGTTATGAGAAACTGGGACACCTTCAGAAGTGGGTGAAGAAGAATGAACAATCAAAATAGAATGGCATCCCTAAGGAAAGCTCAATCTTGAATTATTCTAAGGCATACACATGTTACAATGATAACAATCACATACATATGCAATATATCTGTATAGAAAACCGCATACCAATGGTGAAAGCCTTGGGAATTAGGCTATGAAAATGAGTTGTCACTTGGTGTGATGGTATAACTCTATTTTGTAGGTTCTGACATGGTTTGTTGCAAGCTTTCATGATTATATGTTGGCATGTGTATTTGATGTATTTATGGTCATGAAATATGGCTGAGTGTTGAATGTCTATCTTGGATGCATGGTACTAACCCTAGAGTGTGGATTGATATATTTTTCTCCTGATCCAAAATATTGGTTATAACAGTGAAGTTAGGGAACTTTGGTTATGAGATATATCATGATGATTCTAGCTAGAGATATCATTGATCTATTGAGGGACACTCTTAGTACATGTCTAGAGGTACTATTCCATGCTTAGTACTTGATATGGTGAATGTTTTTTGAGGCATATATGTTACGATACATGGCTGGTACATATGTGAGTTCCATTGATGATGTATTGTTAGAAGCATATTTGTTGGATGTCTTGGTGCATGCATTTGGAATGTGGTTGAGATACATATTGGGACATGAAGTTGGTGAGTTGATGAGTTGGTTATGTTGTACATCATTGATAAGTTATAGCTTGATCTATATTTGGTGTATGGTTGATGCACTTTCTTGGTACAGGGGGTGATACATGCTTAGTGCAATGTTGATGCACTCATAGATGGTATATGTTTGTGGGTGATAGTACTTGTCCAAAGTACATCATTGGTATTACTTGTTTAGAATATACTTTGGTACATGATGTATGGGATTATATAGTTGAGACACTTGTTATGATGCTTGATTGATATATTGATGTTTGAGATACATGGTTGTGGCACTTGGTTCATGGTAGAAGCATGTCATGAGTGATATGAAACTTGTTTGAGGCAGACGGTTGACATGTTGATAAAGGCATTTGGTTGGTACACAATTGGCTTATGTTCTTGGCATATGGTTGATACAATGCATTGATGATATCTTATGGCATATTGTATGGTATTGATGTACATGGTTGATGTAGATGGGCGTTGTGCATGGTTGGCACACAATATGGCATAAGATGTACATGGTTGATGTTTTGTTCATGATTCTCTATTGATTCACGTATGTTATGGAACGTGTTTGATTCATGTACAAGTCCAAGGATCGTCATAGAAAGAACAAATCATTCTTGAGTAGTTGATCTATGTTCTGGTTGAGCAGTAGTGTTTGCAACGTAAGAATATTGTAGTGGTAGCATATTATTCATAGTGAATAGAAGATAGGGGGAGACATACCCACATGGGTAGACATTATTATTCCCATGATTCCAGGAGGAGATATTTATTATATGAAAAGGTAAATGCTTGGAGAAAGAGCACAGAGGCATGGTTCCAGGGGGAGCGATGGTCATAGGAGGAGCATGAGAGATATGTCTTCAAAATTACAATAGAGTGATATCCCTTGTTCAAAAGGGGAGATATTATTCAGAGGAATATCAAAGGCATATAGACAAGGAGAGCATCCTCAAGGAGAGTTTAGACAGGGGGAGCAACCCCAAGAAGAGAACTACCCTTTGTAATTGATGTCAAAGGGGGAGAGATAGTAACATTGATGTGATTGAGATGACCATTGATGAAGAGAAATGCCATGTCTACATGTTTCCATCAATGATTGGTGTTGACATCAATGTTGGTACTGACATCAATGCCAAAGGGGGAGATTGTTGCATCATGCTGTCATTGATGTGAAGTGGAGTCATAGTTGTATGATCTAGTGATTGATGGATCATGTAGTTTCATTGATGTCAAGTGGAGTCATAGTTGTATGATGTCATGCATAGATCAATCTGGATCAATGTGTTGCCATTGGTATAGGATGCATACATGAAGATGGATCAATGTGCTTTCATTGATATATGATGCATAGATGGATTGATGCCTAGATTAATATGGATCAATGTGTTTTCATTATGATGCATAGATGGATTGATGCATTAATGTATTGATTGTTGGATCATGTGGTCATGCATGGAGTAGATGACAAAGGGAGAATGCCATAGTGATGTGTTGTCATGGGTTATTACAGTTGGATTGATGTAAAGATGACTCATTATTGTCTTGTCATGGTTGTTAGGAAGTAAAAATGGATGAAATCCAAAGTGGTCCCCTTATGGAGAAATCCCTCACGGGAAGACACTTTGTAGTTGAGTCATCCTAGAAGTATGGTTAGATAAACCAAGATTGATTGTGGAATAATGAGATCACGATCAGTGAATTTTTTAGTGAACCTATCCTAGATGGATAGTGTTTGTCATTCCATTTCCGGCGGTATGTGGAATGTCACATAACTCCTCACGGTTAGAGAGTTATGGCCATGTGAAGTTGGAGAACTCTCATGAGTCATCTAGAAGCCCCAAAAGGTCAAAGTAGTCAAAGTGTTTGCAAATAAACAACTATTTAAATAATAAAGTGAAGTGATGAAGTCAAAGAGGATGAAAAGGAATTATTTAAATAAGAAATTTAATGCACAACTTACTAATTATAGAAAGTGGTTATAAGTGGGTTAACCCTAAAATAAGGAAAGTGCGTTAAGTGGACAAATGGAAATGTGGACAAAGTGGCTAAGTAGACAAAGTTGGTTATGTGGAAAAAGTGGATATATTGACAAAGTGGCTAAGTGGATGCTTCTAAAGGAAGCTACTTGGAGAGTATAAATAAGAGAGAAAGGGTCTCTTGTCTGAGCATATTTCTTGACCATATTGAAGATGTATACTGGATGAAAGATTCAATACGGGTACTCATGGGCACATCAAATTTTCTATAAGTCTCAGATATTGACAACAAAAGTTTTGGAAGTTCAGAAACCCTAGTTTCTGAAGGAGTACACAGATTGCAGTGAGCCAAAGCGCTTACATATGTGGGTTGTAGTGAGGAAGGACGAGTACACATGTGGGCTGAAGGAGATCAAAGCCTGTACAGTTGGATAGAGTCATGGAGACTTGAGTGAGAGCTGGTGCCAAGTATCTAAAGTATGAAGAAAATTCCAAATCAACATTCTATGGGTTCATATCTATCATAGAATCTTTTGGTATGGTTGCATAGTTGTCTTGATGGATACTTTTTCTTATTGTGTGGTGAATACTTGAGACATTATTGGTATGGTTGTTGTGATATGGTTTATTTTAGATGATTGACTGAATGAGAAACACTCTTATGTTTTGGTACTGATATGGTTTCCATAATATATTGATTACTTATACATAAGTATTGTATGGTTGAGGAGCATGAGTAAGTTGTCGGGCAACATAGATGTGTTGTGATTGGTTATGGCATGGATTGGACAATGAAATGAATAAGTGGACGTGATAGAGGCTACAGAAGATATGAGTTTTCATGGAGAGAGAAAACCTTAGTTCTTTAGGACGCATACCTAGGCTACAGTACAGATAGGTCGTGTACATACATGGGCTGCACTATTGGTAGGGTGCGTACATAGGTATGCTTCAATACTAACATGTCACGTAGAAGTTGATAGATGGTTATCTATTGAGGATTGAATCCTCTTCTCATTTGGTGGTGAGTTGTGTAAGATGAGTCTTACATTGAGAGCTAGTAATATTGTAGTGTTGATACTCTATTCAGTTGTTGCTGATAAAAACCCAACGATTGTAGTCCAAAATAAAAATAAAAATTGCACATACATCTTGTGTTATTTGTTTTATTTATGGTGATGGATTATTGATGATCTTTGTTGTTGATATATGTTTACATACAATTGGTTATAAATTGGCAGTCACAAGTGATGAGTGAATTGTGATTGCTAACTAAGGATTTTTTTTGAAGGAAAAGAAAAACAACCCTACACGGATTCACCCCCCCTATCAGTGTGATCGATGTTTCCAACATTTATAGTGTGGGGTCTCCTCTGTGGCTCAATATAGGGTCTCCCATGTCACTCATGTGTTTCATTTTCAATCCTCTATCACTCTCTGTCGCTCTCTATCTCATTGTGTCTCTTGTTTTGGATCTTGTAGTCAGAGTTAGGTGGGTCTAATCAAAATGATTCAAGGTCGGGGTCTTGATCCTATTAGGGTTTTGTTTGTTGTTTTCTTTGGTTTTTCAACTTGATACAAGTTTTCAATTTCGATAGGTTTTATAAAATATGTATTATTAAAACTCCATATAATATAAAAAATATATTATACAATTTCTATTTTATAATATAAATTTTACTATATAAAAATATATATAATACAATTTATAATAAAGTTATATATATAATACAATGTATATTAAGGTTTTATATATAATACAATTTATATTAAGGTTGTTGTGATTATAGGGTTTATGGGTAAAGGTTTAGGTGTTAAAAATTTTGGGGGTTAACTAGGTGTAAGGAGTTAATGGACTTAGGAGTTACCAACGTTAGGGATTAGATGTTATATATATAATTTCTTAGGCTAATATGGTTTTGTAGGTTAGTGATTTGGTCATGATATAAACGATCATATTAATATGATGTAAAGTGGTTACAGTGATTAGGGATGTCATCATCGACAATGATGATGACAATGAAAATGAAAATGACAATGAAAATGAAAATGAAAATGACAATGACAATGATCATGTTGATGGTGACAAATATGGTGATGATCACAATGATGACAGTGAAAATGCAAGAAATAAATCATGATGGCATTGACGATCTTGATGATGATAGTGACAATCATGACAACGTTGAAAATCATGATGATGACAATGTCGATGACAATATTGATCACAATGAAGATGATGATGATCATGGCCATGACGACAATGGAAGGCAATGGAAAATATGGAAATGATTACATTCATGATGATGATGAAAATGAAAGAAAATGAAAGATATGGAAATGTTGACATTCATGATCACGATGAAAATGAAAATGATCATGTGTGCAATGAAAATGTAAATGATGATGGCAATGATGATGAAAATATGATGATGATAATGATAATGACAATGTAATAAAATGATGATGGCATTTCCAATTTTGATGATGACAATGACAACTAAAATGATGACAATGATGATGACAATATTGTTCATGATATCGCTGACAATGACACCTAAAATACTTACATTTAATAATCTCTAAAAACAATATCATTAAGTGAATAATAGGAATACCTTAATGAGATCCTCTTGGTTTAGAGAATAATTTATTCTCTACTAAACAAGGCCAAACATGTAAAGGTAGAAGCTCATTTGGCCCCTCCCCCCCCTTGCATCGCTCTTAATTCCCCATACCCAATAACTCATATTAATTTAAACAAAAACTGCACAACTAATAATTTATACTATAAATAATTTTTTTCCTAAAAATATTTACAATCACTTCTTTAATTTACGTTTCTTAGTTTTCATAAAAGTATTTAGTAAATAATTATACATACATTGGTCTTTATCCCCTTTCGTTTTTGGGCCCTCTTATGGTCATGACCCATGACTATGCATCATCTCCACCATTGTACTACTTATAGTAGTACTACGTACTGGTGGATGATGTTGCATTATAGGGGCATCCATTACAAAAAAAAAATGTGTTAGAAGGACATGACTATAAGTTATTAATATTCATATGTGTTGTGTTTCGTTAATACAAATATCAAGACTATATTTTTTACCTGGAGGAGTAGTCAACATGACCATTAGCATCGGTCAGTGTTACAGGGTTAATTTCGATGATGATGATGATCATGACGATGACGATGATGATCATGATAATGAAAATGACAATGGGGATGATGATGACCTTGATGATGACGATGATGATTACTACAATGAAAGATGATGATGAAGGAAATAACAATTATGATGACAATGAAAATGATGCAATGACACTAACAATGAGGATGAGAAAGATTATGATAATGGAAGATGATTGATGCAAGAGCATCGACAACATCAAGAGAGCCACGGAGGCAAAAGACAGCTCGACAAGTGCCATCGCAAATTTTTGAAATTACCTTGAAATTGATGCACCATCTTAAATAAGATAATTAAGATGAAGTGCACTTGTATAATGTAATCGAACCTTGAGTGATTTTCTCTTGTTCTTAGTAGGTAAAATGCATTTAAAATAGTTAATGTAGGTAGATAGAATTTAATTCTAGATTAGACTATTTGAGAGCGCAAGAGGGAAACGAGATATAGACACCCTCATTGTGTATTGTAACATTATTGAAGAAGGAAGAAGAGAAAGAGCATGCAGAGAGCTGTGTAAGAACACCCATGTAGAGATATTTGGATTAATAGAAAGAAATTGATTCAAATTCATGGTTTCATGTTTGTTCTGTATGTATTGATGGTGAATGATATGCTCATGAATGTTTGCTTCCTGTTATACATTTTTTTTTATATGTTGTGTATATGATTTCATGTTTAAGTTTGAAGTCCAAGATGAAGTAGGAATGAGTTTCAATTGTTTCTCTATCTGAGCCAAAGGTTCCTGCAAGGAGTGTAGTTGAAGTGTCCGCAAGGAGTGCATTGACAAAGGGTTCAGACAGGGTTGCTTTTGTTCTCATTTCCACAGAAATGCAAATAGACATAGGAGCAGTGCAAGGAGTGCGCAAGCCAAGTGGAGTCTCAAAGTTGCGAGTCTGAGCAAAGCATTGAGAGACTACTGCTGTAGGTGTGTGCAGAGTCAAAAGATTTCAACATTTAGAGAGTGGTTGAATGTCTGCCACAAGGAGTGCGTGCAAGGTTTTCTAAAATATTCAGAGTTATAAGGAAGCTCAGGAGGTATAGGACCTTTGAGAAATTCACTAAGTAAAAGCACAGGAAGTTTGTGTCGTGGAGTGTTCTAGTAGGTGTCGTAAGTTTGTGCCGCAAGTGGACGAGTTCCATGATGGAACACTTGGTCATTCACAGAAACAACCAAGGAAGGATGGATGGTATAAATTCTCCTAGGAGGAGTCACGAATTTTCATAAGCCGTCAGATCTCAGGAAGAAGCAGGGAAGTTACAACACAAGCGTGGAAAGGCTCAGAGCTCAAGAGGGGCAGGACCATAGATCCGAGCCACAAGGGCCATTGGATTTACACGTGGATTTGTATATCGAGGTTTTATGGGTTGAAACTTCTTAAACATAGCAGTAAGAATCGCAAAATCATGATACGCGATTTCCCGACGGCTAAGAAGAATAGTGTGGGGCCACAGGAGTCAGATAAGGTGGATAGGTGGCACACCACTTCGGGGTTTTGCAGCGAGAAATCCCGAAACATATGCATTAGGATTCACGATATTGCGAACTCTGAAATGCCGATGAGGTGAAGCGTTGAAAATTCAAACTCACGCATGAATCAGAGTTTCGACATATCAGGATTCAGGGGTCGGTAAAGCTAGTTGCTTGACATCGCGAGTGCTAAAATCACAATAGAGGAAACCCCAATAGGAAAAGGGCAGCATTGACCGTATCGGCATTCAGGGATTCAAGAGTCCAACATTCGACCACTGACCTCGTGAAGTTGTGAAGTCCGATCTCCCGATTGTAAAGAGGGGGATCCAACGAAGATTGTTGTGGGTTCAAATTTTCTGATAGGGAAATAGAAGAGCCTTAGAGTTCTTCGAGCTATGTTGAAGAGGAAAGATCCTGTGAGCACGCCGACCTTCCAACCTATGGGTTGTGGAGTGAAGGGCGTCGACGTTAGTCTAGTATCAGAGCAGAGAAAGGGTTATTTTCTTTTTGTAGCAGAGAAAGAGAATTCGCCATGCCACCCAGGAGAAGGGACATGCAATCACCCGATCCAGAGGAGAGGGAAATGCCGTGAAGAAGAGGAAGGAAGATGATAGATCCAGTCATGGAGAGAGAGATGTGTGATCTATGAGCTAGACTCGAAGACATGGAGACAACACAAAGACGCATAGTCAGTGCTGGGGATCTCAGTGATTCTGAGGCTGAACGAGAAGAAGAAGTTGCAGCTGAAGATGCATCAAACGAGTTTTTGATCAGAGCTATTGCAGGGATGGGTGTAAGAGAAAAGATGGAAATTCCAGTTTATGAGGGAAAATTGGATGCAGAGGAGCTTCTAGACTAGATTAGAGCTCCGGACACATGCTTTGACTATGAAAATGTCGAGGAAGACAAGAAAGTCAAGCATGTTGTCACAAGATTGAAAGGACATGCAACATTGTGGTGGGATGAACTACAAGTTGACAGATGTTGCAAGGGCAAGCAAAAGATCAAAATTTGGGATAGAATGATCACGAAGCTGAAGGAAAAATTCATCCCCAGAGATTACAAAATTACTCTATTCAGGAGGATGCAGAACCTGAGACAGAAGCTGATGACAGTAAAAGAATACATGGAGGAATTCTACAAGCTGAACATTAGGGTAGGTCATCAGGAGAGCGATGATGAAAAAGTTGCCAGATATATGAATGGCCTGAGATATGATATCCAGGATGAGATGAGCATGTTAACCATCTGAACGGTGGAAGATGCTTATCAGATGGCTCTGAAAGCGGAAGATAAGCTGAGCCGAAAGCAGAGTCAGAGGGGCCGAGGCAGAAGTCAGCCTAGAGGCAAGTCGGTTGCCCAGGATAAATATCAGAAGCCTAAGGAGGACTGGAAGAAACCTCAGACCCAAACTGAGAGAGGTGGAACCTCACAGAGAGGGAAATATGTTGAATAGAGAGGGAAGCATACTGAGCAGAGAGGAGAATATGCTGACAATAACACTTTTCCTCGTACCAGAGGTAGAGGAAGAGGAAGAGGTGGAGTAATAAAATGCTTCACATGTGGAAAGAATGGGCACAAGTCTTATGAGTGTGCATATAAAAAGAAAGAGGGTGGAGAATCTCACATCGGCGAGGCATAGAGGCGGGATGTTGAGGCAGAAGACGCTGAAGGTGGAAGATCACTGATAATGCGAAAAGTCCTTTTAACACCCGAGAAGGTGGTGGAGAGTTCAGTCCAAAGGACCATACTTTTTAGGACTGCTTGCAAGACCAAGGATAGGGTATGCAAGGTCATTGTAGACAGTGGTAGCATGGATAATCTCATTTCTACAGAGATGGTAGAGAAGCTGGAGTTGGAGATGACTGATCATCCAAGCCCAACAGAGTTTCGTGGCTACAAAAAGGACATCAGGTAACTATCACTAAAAAATGTTTAGTTGAATTTAAGATAGGTGGATATAATGATAAGATTTTATGTGATGTCATTCCTATGGATGTTTTTCATCTATTGCTGGGTAGACCATGGCAATATGACAGGAATGTGATTCGTGATGGGAGAATGAACACATACACCCTAGAGAAGAATGGGAGGACGCACATGTTGCTTCCAATTAAGGATAAGGAGGTGAAGTCGGAAGTAAGAAACACTGTACTTCTCATGAGTGGGAAGGAACTTCTTAAAGAGGTTAAGAAGAAGGAGGATCCACAGTTTATTGTGGTCAGGAAACCGAAGATTGTGTTGACTAGCACCAGAGTAGATGATTTACCAGAAGAAATTCAGGAGTTGCTGGAAGAGTTCGCTGACATAGTAGTGGATGAATTACCTCGTTCGTTGCCACCGACTAGAAGTGTGAGTCATCATATTGATATCATACTAGGAGCCAGTTTACCAAATAAATCCGTGTACAAGTTGATGCCGCAAGAGAATGATGAAGTTAAAAGGCAAGTCCAAGATTTGTTGGACAAAGGTTTAGTCAGGGAAATCTTGAGTCCATTGTGTTGTTCCAATAGTACTCAGTCCAAAGAAAGATGGAGGCTGGAGGATGTGTACTGACTCAAGGGTGATCAATAAGATAACCATCAAGTATAGATTTCCATTGCCGAGGATGGATGATCTGATGGATTGCTTGAGTGGAGCAAAGTATTTTTCAAATATTGATTTGAAAAGTGGTTATCATCAGATTCACATGAGAGAAGGTGATGACTGGAAAACAACATTCAAAACAAATGAAGGGTTGTATGAATTGCTTGTTATGCAGTTTGGCTTAAAAAATGCACCGAGTACCTTCACGAGGTTTATGAACGAAGTCTTGATGGATTTCATTGGGAAATTTGTCATTGTGTATTTGGATGACATATTGGTTTTCAGTAAAATAGTGGTAGAGCATCTGAAGCATTTGGCTATAGTGATGCAGAAATTAGCAGGAGAAGCTGTTGATAAATATGAAGAAGTCCTCATTCATGAAGATAGAGCTCATTTACTTGGGATTTGTTATTTCGGCAAATGAGTTGAGGATGGATCCAGATAAGGTGGAAGTGATCAAGAATTGGCCATCACCGAAGAATATTTTTGAGGTGAGAATTTTTCACGGATTGGCTAGTTTCTACCGAAAGTTCATCAGGAATTTCAGTGGAATTAGTGCAGCGATGATGGATACAGTGAAGAAAAGACATAAATATTTTCACTGGATAGAAGAGGCTGAGAAAAGCTTTAATCTATTGAAGAGGAAGATTATGGAACAACCAGTGTTGGTGTTGCCGGATTTCCAAAATACATTTCAGGTGAAATGCGATGCAAGTGGGTTTGCGATCGGGGCAGTCTTGAGTCAGGAAGATAGGCCGATAGCATACTTCAGTGAGAAGTTGAATGAGGCGAAAGTGAAATAATCCACTTATGATAAGGAGTTCTATGCTATTACTCAAGCTTTGAAGAAATGGAGGCATTACTTAATTCCGAAAGAGTTTGTATTATACAGTGACAATCATGCACTGCAGTTTGTGACTCAACAAGAGAAGTTGAATCAGAAACATGTCAAATGGGTTGAGTATATCCAGAATTTCACTTTTGTGATTAAACATATTTCTGGTACTACTAACAAAGTGGCCGATGCTTTGAGCAGGAAGTGTTTGCTGTTGCAGAAGTTCAAAGTCAAAACATTGGGTTTTGATGATCTCAGGAACATGTACGCTGATGATCCATATTTTAAAGAAGCATATGAAGTAGCTGAGAATCCAATTCTTAGGGACAAAAGTCAATGGATGGAGTATATGATCTAGGAAGGATTACTGTTTAGAGGTAATCAACTGTGTATTCTGAAATGCTCCATGAGAGAGAACTTGTTGAAGGAGAAACATAGTGGAGGATTAGCAGGGCACTTTGGTCATGACAAGACGTTCGCAAAGATGAATGAGTCATATTTTTGGCCGGGAATGTGAGCAGATGTCAAGATATTTGTGGATAGATGCATAATTTTCCAGCATTTAAAGGGGAGGAAGCAGAATGCAGGGTTTTATCAACCATTTCCCATACCCGAGAGGTCGTGGGATGCAATCAGCATGGATTTCATATTGGGGTTGCCAAGAACACAAAGAGGTTGTGATTCAATCTTTGTGGTGGTGGATAGATTTTCCAAAATGGCACACTTCATTCCATGTCAGAAGACCAATGACGTAACTCACATTGCGAATCTGTTTTTCAAAGAGGTCATTTGACTTCATGGTTTGCCAAGGAGTATAGTTTTGGATCGAGATACCAAATTCATAGGGCATTTTTGGAGGACCTTATGGAAGAAGTTAGGAACTAACTTATCGTTTAGTTCAACTTATCATCCTCAAATGGATGGACAGAAAAAAGTGGTGAACAAAAGTCAGGGAGACTTGCTAAGAAGCTTGGTGATAGAGCACCACAGCCAGTGGGACCACATATTACCATAGGCAAAGTTTGTGTATAATGACTCGGTTAACAGGAGCACAGGGAAAAGTCCATTTTGGGTTGTCTATGGCATGCAGTCGAGGCAAAGTTCTGAACTGAGGAATTCAGAACAGATTGTGACTAGGAGTGCTAGTGCACAAGAGTTCGCAGAGGCAATGAAAGAACTTCACAACCAGGTGAAGCAGCGATTGTAGAATTCAAGCTAGGAGTATAAGCGTAAAGTAGATCAACATAGAAGACAACTTTAGTTTGAGGTTGGTGACTTGAATCTGGCACATTTGAGAAAAGAAAGGTTCATGATAGGACCATATAATAAGCTGAAGATGAATAAAATCAGACCATGTAAGGTCTTGAAGAAATTTGGGGCGAATGCTTATAAGATTGAATTACCCGATGGGATCAGAATTTCTTCGATACTCAATATCTCAGATTTGTACCCATATAAAGCTGAGGAAGTAGGAACTAGAGGAGAGAAGCCAGTGATCCAGTGGTGAAAGCAGATGCCAGTTGCAGAGAAACCACAGATGGAATGCATACTGGATAAAAGAGTGAGAAAAAAGACCAGGCGAAAGCAATACTTTGAGTATCTGGTCAAGTGGAAGAACCATCCAGTTGAAGATTCCAGTTGGGAGACTAAAGCAGAAATACAGAAGCATGGAAAGACCATGCGTGAGCTCATGGACAGGAGCCCATGAAATTTTTCAAGCGAGGGAGTATGATGCAGGAGCATCGACAACATCAAGCGAGCTAGCGCGGAAGCAAAAGACAGTTGGACAAGCGCCAACGCAAATTTTGAAATTACCTTGAAATTGATGTGCCATCTTAAATAAGATAATTAAGATGAAGCGCACTTGTATAATGTAATCGGACCTTGAGCGATTTGCTCTCGTCCTTAGTAGGTAGAAGGCATTTAAAATAGTTAATGCAGGTAGATAGAATTTAATTCTAGATTAGACTGTTTGAGAGCGCAAGAGGGAAATGGGATATAGACACCCTCATTGTGTATTGTAACATTATTGGAGAAGGAAGAAGAGCAAGAGCATGCAGAGAGCTGTGTAAGAACACCCATGTAGAGATATTTGGATTAATAGAAAGAGATTGATTCAAATTCATGGTTTCGTGTTTGTTCTCTGTGTATTGATGTTGAATGATATGCTCATGAATGTTTGCTTCCTATTATACATTTGCTTTATACGTTGTGTATATGATTTCATGTTTAAGTTTGAAGTCCAAGAGGAAGTAAGAATGAGTTTCAATTGTTTCTCTATCTAAGCCAAAGGTTCCTGCAAGGAGTGCAGTTGAAGTGTTCGCAAGGAGTGTGTTGACAAAGGGTTCAGATAGGGTTGCTTTTGTTCTCATTTCCATAGAAATGCAAACAGACATAGGAGCCATGCAAGGTGTGTGCAGGCCAAGTGAAGTCTCATAGTTGTGAGTCTAAGCAAAGCGTTGAGAGACTACTGCTGCAGGTGTGCATAGAGTCAAAAGATTTCAACACTTAGAGATTGGTTGAATGTCTGTCGTAAGGAGTGTGTGCAAGGTTTTCTGAAAGATTCAGAGTTATAAGGAAGCTCAGGAGGTATAGAACCTTCGAGAAATTCACTAAGGAAAAGAACAGGAAGTTTGTGTCGTGGAGTGTTCCAGCAGGTGTTGTAAGTTTGCACCACAAGTGGACGAGTTCTACAGAGGAACACTTGGTCATTTATAGAAACTGCCAAGGAAGGACGGATGGTTGGAATTCTCCTAGGGGGAGTCACAAATTTTTGTAGGCTGTCAGATCTCAGGAAGGAGCAGGGAAGTTACAACACAAGCGTGGAAAGGGTCAAAGCTCAAGAGGGGCAGGACCGTAGATCCAAGCCACAAGGGCCGTTGGATTTACACGTGGATTCGTATATCGAGGTTTCGTGGGTTGAAACTCCTTAAACATAGTAGTAAGAATTGTGAAATCGCGATACGCGATTTCCCGATGGCTAAGAAGAATAGTGTGGGGCCACAGTAGTCAGATAAGGTGGACAGGTGGCACACCACTTTGGGGTTTCACAGCGAGAAAGCCTGAAACATATGCATTGGGATTCGCGATATTGTGAACTCTGAAACGCCAATGAGGTGAAGCGTTGAAAAGTGAAACTCGCGTGTGAATCAGAGTTTCGTCATATCGGGATTCGGGGATCGGTAAAGAAAGTTGCTTGACATCGCGAGTGCCAAAATCGCGATAGAGGAAACCCCGATAGTAAAAGGTCAGCGTTGACCGTATCGACATTCAGGGATTTGAGAGTCCAACATTCAACCACTGACCTCGCGAAGTTGTGAAGTCTGATATCTCGATTGTAAAGAGGGGGATCCCACGAAGATTGTTGTGGGTGCAAATTTCCCAATAGGGAAATAGAAGAGCCTTAGAGTTCTTTGGGCTGTGTTGAAGAGGAAAGATCCTGTGAGCGCGTTGACCTTCCAACCTGTGGGCTATGGAGTGAAGGGTGTTGGCGTCATCAGGTTCATAATCAATGTTAAAAGAATTGGACGCATCAACATCATCATCAATGTCATTTTTTATCATAATATTATCATCAATATCATCATCAAGAAAATAATTGTCATCTACATCTAGTTGAAATTATTTGACTTATTTGTCTCACATTACATCTACCACATGCTACTATGCAACTTATTCTTATTCTTCAATATCATCTTCCTATAGTACATTATAATTTACAATCCTTCCTCTTGGATTATATCTAACAATGTATGACCAACCTACTTTAACTCGAACCTATGAATAAAATATCTATTCCCATTTTCTTGGAAGAACATAATTTTTTTACCGTACTCAAATGTCCTTCTATTAACCATGGTAAATCCATGGACATGATGAATAATAGTTATTTTGAGATCATGTTCATTCATCTGTAACCTATACCATTCGACATGTAATATAACTAACTTGAAGGAAGTAAAGTCACACTCGATTATATCATTCAAATACCCATAA
>JASDQU010011443.1:25991-40075 GCA_032191745.1 Picea mariana | reverse complement strand
AAGGGTTTATGGTATTTGGTTTATGGATAGGGTGATGAATTTTTTATGGTTATATTGGTGTATGTCTTTGGTATATGGTTGAGGTACATGTTGGGTACATGGTTGAGACAAGTAGTTGATGAGTTTGCGCATACATGATGTGTATAGTTGATGATGCTGGTACATCTTGATGAGTTATAGTTGATGTACAGTTGATGTGCAGTTGATGCATGGTACATGTTGGTTCAAGTTATTGGTACAAGTTTTTTGGTGCAGGCTGAATGGTACAGGTTGTTATAGGTTATTGGTATAGGTTGACAGTGACAGGTTGACAGTGGTAGTGGTTGATTCAGTGACAATGACAGGTTGTCTACATTTGGAATTTGTATTTCAGGGCAGTTGGACGGGGCAAGGACAAGTGGTTGTAGCCACCTTCTGTTTGTAGCCGAAAAACATAGGGGCTTGTAGCCTCCTTCTGGTTGTAGCCAAAGAATTAGGGAGTTTGAACTTCCCTCCGGTAGTAGCCTAAATAACTAGGGGTTTGGAGCCTATTTCCAGTTGCAGCTGGAAAACAAAGGAATTTGGTGCTTACAATCAATGTAATTCTTCAATACATACAAGAAAAATCATTTCATGGTTTTCTCTCACTTTGGATTTCCAGATAAAAACACAGGTGTATTGTGTATGTGTGTGATTGCTCATTTGTTTATTGTTTATTTACTCTGTAACTATTGGATGATAATTATACATTGGTATAACACTTTAATTTTTGGTGAAAAAGGATTATATTGCTCTATTACTGATTCACCCCCCCCCCGCCCCCCTCAGTAATTCAACAAATACTTGAGGCATTCTTGGTATGGATGTTGTCATATGGTTTATGTTGGTTGATTGACTGAATGAGAAACACTCTTATGTTTTAGTACTGATATGGTTGCCATATTATACTAGTTACTTATACATAAGTATTATATGGTTGGAGAGCATGAGTAAGTTGTTGGGAAACATAGATGTGTTGTGATTGGTTATGGTACATATTGGACAATGAAATGCAGAAGTGGATGTGACAAAGGCTATAAAATATCTGAGTTTTCATGGACAGAGGAAACCCTAGTTCTTTAGTAGGCATATGTAGGATACAGTACAGATATGCCACATACATAGGGAGATGCACTATTGGTATGGTAGGTACATATGCGTGTTGCACTACTAACAGGTCATGTACCTATCGACAGATAGGTATCTGTTGAGGATTGAATCCTCTTCTCAGGTCTTGTTTATTTCTGTAAGTTGAGTCTTGCATTGAGAGTTGGTGCTCTTGTGGAGTTGATACATTATTCTGTTGTTTCTCATAAAACCCTAAGGATTGTAGTCCATAATAAAAAGAAACATTTTACATACATCTTGTGTTCTTTGTGGTGATGGCTTAATGATGATCTCTTTTGTTGATATATGTTTACGTACAACTGGTTATAAATTGAGAGTAATAAGTGATGAGATAATTGTGATTGCTAACTAAGGAGTTTTTGGGAAATAAAGAAAAAATAGCCCTTCATTGATTCACCCCCCCTCTCAGTGTGATCGATGTGTCCAAAAATTGGTATCAAAGCCGGCCTTCACTATAAGAGTTAACAAGATTGGAGGATATCCATGGACACACAAATGGATGATGAAGTTCCAATCCTTGATGAGAAAAATTATTCAGCATGGAGAATAGAAATGAAAGGGTATTTGAAAGAAAAATGAGGAGGTGTTTGGAAAGAAAATATTGGTGGATCAGTTCCCTTGAAGAGTAAGTCAAAGTTTGCAGCTCAAAAGGAAGAAATCAATAATTATGCATTTGCTCTCAAGACCATTTTCAATGGAATCTCAAGTTTTTTCAAACAAAGCATGGTGTAATGCACTTATGCCAAGGATCTATGGCTAAAGCTAAAGAAGACATACCAAGCAAAAAATGAATACACTAGATACAATTCCATCAAGAACAATAAAGGTAGAGAATATCCCGATTACAATAATTCTAAGTGTGATGATGTTGAGTGTTTCTCTACAAGTGAAGAAGAAAACATAAAAGAAGTTTGTGTAGAATCAGATGACATTTATCCTATAGTTGAGAAGGAATATTTGTTGGAACTTAAAGTAATGTTTTATCTAAGTTAGAAGATGTTAGCAATGAAATAGGATATTACTCAATTTTTTTTGTCTATCTTGAAAAATCCAATGATGTCCTAGAAAAGTACTCAAGATATACCATGGCATTAAAGCAAACCCTCAAAGAACAAGAAGAAAGTAAAAAGACTCAATTAGAAGAAAAATAAGAAGAGATCAAAAGACTAAAGAATGAAATAAAAGAAAATAAGAAGATAGATTATGAGATTAGCAAAAGTTTTGAAGTTAATGTCAATCTCAAGATCCAAATTGAAGACGCCAAAAGAGCAGAGGAACTATTACAGGATCAAGTAAATGAAAAGGAAGAGTCATGTCATAAGTTGGAAGCTGGAGTTGTTGATCTTAGAAATAAAGTAGAGAATTCAAACAAATTCTTGAATAGCTCAACAATCTTGAATGGAATATTGGATAGTCAAATATCACCAAATAATAAATCAGGTCTTGGATACAACAAAGAAGCTACACATTTTGAAACAAGCACCTTAAAGAAGCATGATGTAAGTCCTTGATTCTCAAAAGATGGCAGTAATGTTGCAAGTCAACCATCTACACAAGGCAATGAAACTTTCAAAGGAACAAAGAAAGGAAGAATCGGGAAGCTTTCTTTACACCTCAAATCAAATTTAAAAGAGAGACACCTTCAAGATGGACAACAAAGAAAATGTAGGAAAATGTTTTTCATGGTCATTGTTATTCATGTAATGAATATGGCCACAAAGACTTAGATTGAAGACATTATGCAAGGAAAGATAATGGAGGGTTTCATAACACCCTAAGGTGTTGGATATGTAATCAAGTGGGACACATTGCTTCTCATTGTCACACCATGAGATGCTACAATTGTGTCGGATTTGGCCACAAATCCTAGGATCATTGGAACACATGAAGACAATCCATGAGGAGTGTTTCATATAATATGACTAGAAGAACACATGATGCTAGAAAATAATAAAATGTTGGGAAGATGGAAGCTTAGAGATCAAGTTATGAGAAACCGGGACACCTTCAGAAGTGGTTGAAGAAGAATGAACAATCAAAATAGAATGGCATCCCTAAGGCAAGATCAATCTTGAATTATTCTGAGGCATACACATGTTACAATGATAACATTGGCATACATATGCAATATATATTTATAGAAAACCATGTACCCATGGTGAAAGCCTTGGGAATTAGGCTATGAAAATGAGTTGTCACTTGGTGTGATGGTATAACTCTATTTTGTAGGTTCTGACATGGTTTGTTGCAAGTTTTCATGATTATATGTTGGCATGTGTATTTGATGTATGTATGGTCATGACATATGGTTGAGTGTTGAATGTCTATCTTGGATGCATGGTACTAACCCTAGAGTGTGGATTGAGATATTTTCTCCTGATGCAAAATATTGGTTATAACAGTGAAGTTAGGGAACTTTGGTTATGAGATATATCATGATGATTATAGCTAGATATATCATTGATCTATTGAGGGACACTCTTAGTACATGTCTAGAGGTACTATTGTATGCTTAGTACTTTATGTGGTGAATGTTTTTTGAGGCATATATGTTATGATACATGGTTGGTACATATGTGAGTTCCATTTATGATGTATTGTTAGAAGCATGTTTGTTGGATGTCTTGGTGCATGCATTTGGAATGTGGTTGAGCTACATATTGGGACATGAAGTTGGTGATTTGATGAGTTGGTTATGTTGTACATCATTGATAAGTTATATCTTGATCTATATTTGGTGTATGGTTGATGCACTTTCTTGGTACAGGGGGTGATACATGCTTAGTGCAATGTTGATGCACTCATAGATGGTATATGTTTGTGGGTGATAGTACTTGTCTAAAGTACATCATTGGTATTACTTGTTTAGAATATACTTTGGTACATGATGTATGGGATTATATAGTTGAGACACTTGTTATGACACTTGATTGATATATTGATGTTTGAGATACATGGTTGTGGCACTTGGTTCATGGTAGAAGCAAGTCATGAGTTATATGACACTTGTTTGAGGCACACGGTTGACATGTTGATAGAGGAATTTGGTTGGTACACAATTGGCACATGTTCTTGGCATATGGTTGATACAATCCATTGATGATATCTTATGGAATATTGTATGGTATTGATGTACATGGTTGATGTAGATGGGCATTGTGCATGGTTGGCACACAATATGGCATAGGATGTACATGGTTGATGTTCTGTTCATGATTCTCTATTGGCTCATGTATGTTATGGAACATGTTTGATGCATGTACAGGTCCAAGGATTTTCATAGAAAGAAAAAATCATTCTTGAGTAGTTGATCTATGTTCCCCTTGAGCAGTAGTGTTTGCAACGTAAGCATATTGTAGTGGTAGCATATTATTCATAGTGCATAGAAGATAGGGGAAGACATACCCACATGGGTAGTCATTCTTATTCCCATGATTTCAGGAGGAGAGATTTATTAGATGAAAAGGTAAATGGTTGGAGAAAGAGCACAGAGGCATGGTTCCAGGGGGAGCGATGGTCATAGGTGGAGCATGAGAGATATGTCTTCAAAATTACAATAGAGTGATGTCCCTTGTTCAAAAGGGGAGATATTATTCAGAGGAATATCAAAGGCATCCAGACAAGGGGAGCATCCCCAAGGAGAGTTTAGACAGGGGGAGCAGTTCCAAGAAGAGAACTACCCTTTGCCATTAATGTCAAAGGGGGAGAGATAGTAACATTGATGTGATTGAGATGACCATTGATGAAGAGAAATGCCATGTCTACATGTTTCCATCAATGATTGGTGTTGACATCAATGTTGGTATTGACATCAATGCCAAAGGGGGAGACTGTTGCATCACGTTGTCATTGATGTCAAGTGGAGTCATAGTTGTATGATGTAGTGATTGATGGATCATGTAGTTTCATTGATGTCAAGTGGAGTCATAGTTGTATGATGTCATGCATAGATCAAGCTGGATCAATGTGTTTCCATTGGTATAGGATGCATACATGAAGATGGATCAATGTGTTTTCATTGATATATGATGCATAGATGGATTGATGCCTAGATTAATATCGATCAATGTGTTTTCTTTATGATGCATAGATGGATTGATGCATTAATGTATTGATCGTTGGATCATGTGGTCATGCATGGAATAGATGACAAAGGGAGAATGCCATAATGATGTGTTGTCATGGGTTATTATAGTTGGATTGATGTAAAGATGACTCATTATTGTCTTATCATGGTTGTTAGGAAGTAAAAATGGATGAAATCCAAAGTGGTCCCATTATGGAGAAATCCCTCACAGGAGGACACTTTGTAGTTGAGTCATCCTAGAAGTATGGTTAGATAAACCAAAATTAATTGTGGAATAATGAGATCACGATCAGTGAATTTTTTAGTGAACCTATCCTAGATGGATAGTGTTTGTCATTCCATTTCCGGTTGTATGTGGAATGTCACATAACTCCTCATGGTTAGAGAGTTATGGCCATGTGAAGTTGGAGAACTCTCGTGGGTCATCTAGAAGCCCCAAAAGGTCAAAGTAGTCAAAGTGTTTGCAAATAAACAACTATTTAAATAATAAAGTGAAGTGATGAAGTCAAAGAGGATGAAAAGGAATTGTTTAAATAATAAATTTAATGGACAACTTACTAATTATAGAAAGTGGTTATAAGTGGGTTAACCTTAAAATAAGGAAAGTGTGTTAAGTGGACAAATGGAAATGTGGACAAACTGGTTGAGTGGACAAAGTTGGTTATGTGGAAAAAGTGGATATATGGACAAAGTGGCTAAGTGGATTCTTCTAAAGGAAGCTACTTGGAGAGTATAAATAAGAGAGAAAGGGTCTCTTGTCTAAGCATATTTCTTGAGCATATTGAAGATCTATACTGGGTGAAAGATTCAATACGGGTACTCATAGGCGCATCAAATTTTCCATAGGTCTCAGATATTGACGAAAAAAGTTTTGGAAGTTCAGAAACCCTAGTTTCTGAAGGAGTACACGGATTACAGTGAGCCAAAGCGCTTACATACGTGGGCTGTAGTGACGAAGGACGAGTACACATGTGGGCTGGAGGAGATCAAAGCCTGTACAGTTGGAGAGAGTCATGGAGACTTGAGTGAGAGCTGGTGCCAAGTTCCTAAAGTATGAAGAAAATTCCAAATCAACATTCTATGGGTTCATATCTGTCATAGAAGCTTTTGGTATGGTTGCATATTTGTCTTGATGGATACTTTTTCTTATTGTGTGGTGAATACTTGAGACATTATTGGTATGGTTGTTGTGATATAGTTTATTTTAGATGATTGACTTAATGAGAAACACTCTTATGTTTTGGTACTGATATGGTTGCCATAATATATTGATTACTTATACATAAGTATTGTATGGTTGAGGATCATGAGTAAGTTGTTGGGAAAAATAGATGTGTTGTGATTGGTTATGGTATGTATTGGACAATGAAATGAATAAGTGGATGTGACAAAGGCTGCAGAAGATATGATTTTTCATGGAGAGAGAAAACCTTAGTTCTTCAGGAGGCATACCTAGGCTACAGTACAGATAGGCCGCGTACATATGTGGGCTGCACTATTGGTAGGGTGCGTACATAGGTATGCTTCAATACTAATAGGTCACGTAGCAATTGATAGATGGTTATCTATTGAGGACTGAATCCTCTTCTCATTTGGTGGTGAGTTGTTTAAGATGAGTCTTACATTGAGAGCTAGTAATATTGTAGTGTTGATACTCTATTCAGTTGTTGCTGATAAAACCCCAACGAT
Organism: Picea mariana; assembly: GCA_032191745.1. Taxonomy (NCBI): domain Eukaryota; kingdom Viridiplantae; phylum Streptophyta; class Pinopsida; order Pinales; family Pinaceae; genus Picea; species Picea mariana. Next base: position 33,153 of record JASDQU010011443.1, on the reverse strand, counting down.
TGTAGTCCAAAATAAAAATAAAAATTTCACATACATCTTGTGTTATTTTTTTTATTTATGGTGATGGATTATTGATGATCTCTGTTGTTGATATATGTTTACATACAACTGGTTATAAATTGACATTCACAAGTGACGAGTGAATTGTGATTGCTAACTAATGAGTTTTTTTGAAGGACAAGTAAAACAACCCTACACGGATTCACCCCCCCTCTCAGTGTGATCGGTGTTTCCAACATTTCTAGTGTGGGTTCTCCTCTATGGCTCAAGCTAGGGTCTCCCATGTCACTCATGTGTCTCATTGTCGATCCTCTATCACTCTCTGTCGCTCTCTATCTCATTGTGTCTCTTGTTTTGGATCTTATAGTCAGAGTTAGGTGGGTCTGATCAAAATGATTCGATGTTGGGGTCTTGATCCTATTAGGGTTTTTTTTTTTGTTTTCTTTGATTTTTCAACTTGATACAGGTTTTCAATTTCGATAGCTTTTATAAAATATGTATTATTAAAACTCCATATAATATAAAAAATATATTATACAATTTCTATTTTATAATATAAATTTTACTATATAAAAAATATATAATACAATTTATAATAAAGTTATATATATAATACAATGTATATTAAGGTTTTATATATAATACAATTTATATTAAGGTTGTTGTGATTATAGGTTTTATGGGTAAAGGTTTAGGTGTTAAACATTTTGGGGGTTAACTAGGTGTAAGGGGTTAATGGACTTAGGAGTTACCAACGTTAGGGATTAGATGTTATATATATAAGTTCTTAGGCTAATATGGTTTTGTAGGTTAGTGATTTGGTCACGATATAAACGATCATATTAATATGATGTAAAGTGGTTACAGTGATTAGGGATGTCATCATCGACAATGATGATGACAATGATAACTAAAATGGTGATGATGATAATGATCATCATGACGATGATGACATTGACACTAATTATGATGATGACAATGAAAATGAAAATGACAATGACAATGATCATGTTGATGATGAAAAATATGGTGATGATCACAATGATGACAGTGAAAATGCAAGAAAGAAATGATGATGGCATTGACGATCTTGATGATAATAGTGACAATCATGACAACGGTGAAAATGACGATGATGATAGTAATGATGATGACAATGTCGATGACAATATTGATCACAATGAAGATGATGATGATCATGTCCATGATGAAAATGGAAGGCAATGGAAAATATGGAAATTATTACATTGATGATGATGATGAAAATGGAATACAATAAAAGATATGGAAATGTTGACATTCATGATCACGATGACAATGAAAATGATCATGATCGCAATGAAAATGTAAATGACGATGGCAATGATGATGAAAATATGATGATGATGATGATAATGACAATGTAATAAAATGATGATGGCATTTCCAATTTTGATGATGACAATGACAACTAAAATGATGACAATGATGATGACAATATTGTTCATGATATCGCTGACAATGCCACCTAAAATACTTACATTTAATAATCTCTAAAAACAATATCATTAAGTGAATAATAGAAATACCTTAATGAGATCCTCTCGGTTTAGAGAATAATTTATTCTCTACTAAACAAGGCCAAACATGTAAAGGTAGAAGCTCATTTGGCCCCTCCCCCCCCCTGCATCACTCTTAATTCCCCATACCCAATAACTCATATTAATTTAAACAAAAACTGCACAACTAATAATTTATACTATAAATAATTTTTTTCCTAAAAGTATTTACAATCACTTCTTTAATTTATGTTTCTTAGTTTTCATAAAAGTATTTAGTAAATAATCATACATACATTGGTCTTTATCCCCTTTAGTTTTTTGGCCCTCTTATGGTCATGACCCATGACTATGCATCATCTCCACCATTGTACTACTTATAGTACTACTACGTACCAGTGGATGATGTTGCATTATAGGGGCATCCATTACAAAAACAAAAAGTGTTAGAAGGACATGACTATAAGTTATTAATATTCATATGTGCAGTGTTTCGTTAATACAAACATCAAGACTATCTTTTTTACCTGGAGGAGTAGTCAACATGACCATTAGTGTCGGTCGATGTTACAGGGTTAATTTCGATGATGATGATGATCATGACGATGAAGATGATGATCATGATAATGAAAATGACAATGGGGATGATGATGACCTTGATGATGACAATGATGATTACTACAATGAAATATGATGATGAAGGAAATAACAATGATGATGACAATGACAATGATGCAATGACACTAACAATGAGGATGAGAAAGATTATGATAATGGAAGATGATGGTGATGGAAATGATGATGATGATGATGATGATGATGATGATGATGATGACAATGAATATGTCAATGATGATGGCAAACACAAAGATGATGACAAAGAAGACAAATTTTAATTATGTTGATGGAAATGACAACAACGACAATGGTTATGGTGATGATGATGATGATATCATTGATATTCTTCTGCATCCAACTCTACATATGTATCATCAGGTTCATAATCGATGTTGAAAGAATTGGACGCATCAACATCATCATCAATGTCATTTTTTATCATAATATCATCATCAATATCATCATCGAGAAAATAATTTTCATCTACATCTAGTTGAAATTATTCGACTTCTTTGTCTCACATTACATATACCACATGCTCCTATGCAACTTCTTCTTATTCTTCAATATCATCTTCCTATAGTACATTATAATTTACAATCCTTCTTCTTGGATTATATCTAACAATGTATGACCAACCTACTTTAACTCGAACCTATGAATAAAATATCTATTCCCATTTTCTTGGAAGAAAATAAGTCTTTTTACCGTACTCAAATGTCCTTCTATTAACCATGGTAAATCCATGGACACGATAAATAATAGTTATTTTGAGATCATGTTCATTCATCTGTAACCTATACCATTCGACATGTAGTATAACTAACTTCAAGGAAGTAAAGTCACACTCGATTATATCATTCAAATACCCATAATATATATTTTCATATATAGTTGGATGCCTATCACTTCTAGAGGAAACATTAGTGTCTTGAAAGACTGCAGTTATCCCACTATCAAAAGTTTTCTTCTTATCATCCAAAGTTTTGATGCAAAATGTTTGGCAATTGCACCACATAGCCTTTTAGTGTTTCAACTTCAATATGCCAAACATTTTAAACCTTTTAAACCATTTGCTAAATTGATTTCCCTCTGAGTAAAATAGGTATCTTGATTATGATGATCTTCTTTAAGCAATGTATCCACCCCTTCCCATGATAACCTACCATTACATTGTATATTACATTGATCTATCCATAAATTCATCCAATCAAGATTGTTTGAAATGAATAAATGTATTGCATCCCACTCTCAACCAACTGTATGAAAAAAGAATAAAAATTACTAACAATAATAAAGATTAATAATTGATGGAAGAATAAAACTTAATTAATAAGTAAAATAAAGAAAAAAATTAATAATGCAAAGTACTATAAATCTCATCTACCATATGATAATTACCTTTCACTTTCCCCATTGTACCTTTCATGACCAATACCTCGACTTCAAATTTGTTGGTGGAGTTGACATCCCAAATGTGATGCACCTTCATTGATAATGCTAATTTAGGAGGATACCTACTAATGTACACCAATGATTGATATATCGTATATCCATCCACCATATAACCCTCAGGACATGCTCTTTTTACAACAAAATCCTTCAATGACTTCAAGTTCCTCCCCACCGTCCACATTGACCTTGTGTGTATAGTTCCACACATTTAAATCTCCTCAAATTGGTGCATGTGGTAGGGTTCTTGAGCATTGAAAAATGTCAGACGTAGATGCTCATGCATTTCACACATTATTTGAGGAATTTATCTCCTCCAATATTTTATATCTTCTTTACGGATTTCTTTATATCACAACCACCTACACATGATTATTCAAGCAAATCATACATTTCAAAAATAAATTATATAAATTAATTAAAGTAAAACATTACATGACGACAAGTTCTACGAAAAATATTTTGCTTACCTCATGTGTTTTCCAAGATCATATATAATTTGTCTTACATTTTTGTCAAAGCTGTCAGGGAGGGAATCATTATTTTTTTGAAAAGAAAAAAAATATCAAAATACTAAAAATAATTATTACCAAAACATAAATCTACGTAAATAATTACCTTAATGAAGGTATGTCGGTCATGAGTTTTTACCCTACCAAAGTCACCTTTATTCGTTAAGATATTCTTTATGTTTGAAGAGAATCTCGTGGGAAATTTAATTTTCCGAATCGCCTCTTTTTCAACATTACTTTCCTTCTATGTAAATAACCATGGAACATTATTTCTGTCTCCAACATTTCTATTTGAATCAATCAAATCACGCATTGCATGGTTGGCTTCCTGAATGTCACTACAAATTTTGACAATTTTTTCTTTCTCATCCCTTCCATCTAAGATTGTCCACAATGTTTTAGTTACATTCTTCCTGATATGCATTGTATAAAACAAATGACCTATTTGTAGGTTCTCATAGTAGGGAAACCTATTGAATTGTATGGGGTGATTTTTCATTCTTAGTGGAAGTTGCCCATCAATGCCTTGAGGACCTCTATGAAACATAAATGAATTAATTATACAATAATAATTATTAGATATGGTGAACATAATTCAATACAAATAAAAATTACAGTACATTTTGAGTGATACATAGTAGAATTGCTTACCTTGATGATTTCTATTATATGCCAACTTCCATAAGTGAGGTGTCATTCTTTGTAGTTTTAATGCAGTCTCTTCTTTCCCATTGAATTTTTTTTTTTTTCGGTAGTCCAATACCTATGGTTCCTAGGCAGGAACTTCCTATACTAATAAAAAAAATCCTTTCTTAAACTTATTGAATGGAGATATTTCGTCTTAGGACCACAAACTAGACATGCAAATTTAACCTTTGTTTGAATACCTACAAGATACGTATTAATAATGTAACATGTAATATTAGTTATATAGCAAGGAATTAATATTATAAATATGCATAATATTTTCATAAAATTATTTACTATTAAAGTGTAGTAGTGTGACGTTACATACCACAAAAATGTGTTATCCCTGGGGCATCGTGAATTTTCCATGTAAGTATTCCATAGATTTGAAATTTCTTTTTCCCAATTGGTTTAGAGATGTCGTACATAGTGCTTCCAGCCCATAAATTTACTAAGTCGTTGACAAGAGGCTCAATATATACATTCATATCATTCACTTGGTACTTACCTAATTGGTGGAAATAACACATTATTAATACCTTGTTTATGTATAAGAAATAATGCAATAATAATGCATAAGAGTACAAATGAAATGGTCCTATGTTCAAACAAATATTATAAAAAACTACATAGAACAATCATTGCCAACATTGTGTGCTCCCTCTTTATTGACATCCAAGGAGGAAGGTTATTATTTATAAAACAATAGGTGACACTAAGTAAATGGACTTGATCTTATCAAATGGATTGTCACCATCGACTACAAATGAAAGCCTAACATTACGAGGTTCTTATTTAAGAATTGGCCATTTTTCTTCGATGTACCTAAATGCAGAAGCATCTATAGGAATTCAAAGAACACCATCTTAACTTCCATGTCATGCATGGTAATCCATAAACTATGCTATGATTTCACACTTGAACATTATCTGCAAATGTGGAATTATCAGAATATGACGAAGAACCTTCTGAGGCACCTTTTTTATTACTTGATCAATTCAATATCTATTGATTTGACATTACAGGCATTTCATTTTCGATTCATATTGTCCATAATATATAATATGATCATTAGTACATGCATCAATATCCTTCTACTCCATTCTAATGTCTTTCACAATGGAAGATAACTATCGATATGTGCAAGGTAAATTATTTGACGGTGGTAAGAAAAAATCACCTAACAATCTACAACATAAAAAATAACTAGTTAATGTAAATAATAGTAATAAAAAATATCACATCCATAATATATTTCACATTAATTGAAACTAAAAAAAGAGAAAATGAATTTTGACCTTTACGGAGATGTGACAAAATATGTCATTACGTACCTTAAGATCTATGTGAGACAAGTGTTTGGAAAACCATTCAATACCTTCAAGTTCACCAACAACATTATAGTTGAGATAAAATTTGTTCTTGAGCATTCATAAAGGGGTTGTTGTGATTTATCTAGAAAAGGTATATCATGAATATCATCAAATTTTTCATTCTCATCAATAGGAGCAAAGATGTCTCAAATCAATCTATTTGTCCTATCATCTGGATGAATAGTATTATTTGTGTCATATTCTAATTCCATAGAATTAACTTGATCATTATGACCTTAAATATCCATACAAACATCTTCCTCAACCTATACAACAACATTTCTACTACTACTAGGCACTGCATATTCCTCTAGCGACAAACACCTAGGAAGATTTACCATTATAATTATAAAAATTAATAAAAAAAATTAGTGTATAAAACAAATATTAAAACAAAAGAAAAATTTTAAAATATTAAAGTCAATACAAAGAGTACAATATATAATAATATTGAATAACATAGCATGTGACGATATGAGAAACCCCCTTCAATGTGCCCATATTTTGAACAATGTGTCTTAATTGTTTTAAATAAAATTATTCTTCTGTTAAAGACCCTCCATTTATAACAAGGGAATTCAAGTTTAACATTTTTCCTTGCCTCCATTGCCACCTTTAACCTATCAATCTTCCTTTCATTTTCTTCATTATTCATAATGTTGTTATTATTATTTGGCATTGGGATTTCCTATTACAAGAAAAACCATCGTAGATGCAATATTAGTACAATATACCATTTTTTTCGTACAATACTAATGTCATTGAATATAGACCTCGTTTCTACATCTAGAGTTAAGTAAGTCATTTTTGTCATTGATATACTAAATGTTTATAATATTGCTAGTCAAAAATTACTGAAGAAATCAAAATTAATTACCATATAAATATATACATTTTTATCACATAAGCTTCAAAGGTTCACTATAAGAAAGTAAGTGAATCATTAAACAATTATAAAAGAGAACTAGGCCAATATAATTAA
>JASDQU010011443.1:8318-21728 GCA_032191745.1 Picea mariana | reverse complement strand
TTTTCTAACGCAATTTTTTTCCACACTTTTTATGCCGCAATGTTTATGCTGCACTTTTTATACCGTGATTTGTTTGTCTCACTTTTCTACCACAATTTTTCTGCTGAGATTTTTCTATCACACTTTTTTCGGCCGCACTTTTCTTGCCGTACTTTTTCTACTGCGCTTTTTTTGCTGCACTTTTCCTGCCGTACTTTTGTGCTGCAATTTTTCTCTATCAATAATACCTTTCACAAAAATAGCTATTCAATGATATTCAAGTGTGATTAAAATGAAAGAGCCTTGCCTTTTATTTATACTTTCATGTAGCATCTCAATTTCCTTATTTGATGGATTTCTCCATTAACTTTATTATTTAAACAATTTCTTTTGCAAACACTTTGACTTTTTTGGGCTTATAGATGAATCATGAGGGTTCTCCAACTTCACATGGCCATAACTCACTAACCATGAAGAGTTATGTGATGTTCCACATTCTATCGGAAATTTCATGACAAGCACTATCCATTTAGGATAGTTTCACTAAAAAATTCACTGACCTTCATCTCATTATTCCACAATTAAGCACGGGTTCTCTAACCATACTTATAAGATAAATCAATTCACAAAGTGTCTTCCCATGAGTTATTTCACAATAAGGGGACCACTTTGGAGCTCATCCATGTGTACTTATTATCAACCATGACAATACAATAATGAGTCTTCTTTACATCAAACAAAATTGGGTCCATTAACCAAAAATTTGTGCTACCAGAATTTTCGACTGAGCATTCTTTAAGTGTTGACATCAATGACAACCAACCTTAATCAACAATCTCCCCCTTTGGGATCTATGGAAACACTCTAATGAAATATTGAAATCATGTCATAAAATAATAAATTCATATCACTCATTATCTCCCTGGAACGATGCCTCTCTTCTCTACATCTCTGTGACTTTTTCTCCCCCTGGAATCATGAGTCTTTCCTCTGCATCTGATAGATATCTCCCCCTTTGCAACCAATGGAAAAGGTATCTTTCCATCTAGGGTTTCTCCCCCTAAATGAACTATCATATTTATGGTGTTTCCTCGTGTACATCTAAGACATATAAGATGAGCATTCAAAATCATTCATTTTGGAGTAATAATACCTCTTAGTCTCTGGTGAAGATACTCAAATTTTTCCCGTGGAAGTGGTTTTGTAAATATGTCTGCTACTTGTTCTTTTGTTCCCACATACTCAACTCTGGTGTTCTTTTCTATAACTTGTTCCCATAGAAAGCGATACTTGATTGGAATGTTCTTCGTCTTGGAGTGAATCATTGGGCTCTTTGAGCTACTAATGGCACTTATATTATCACAATATATTGGAATGGGATCATCATGATCAACCTATATATCTGCATAGTTTTTCTCATCCAAAGAACCTATGTACAACATGTTTTTGTTGCAATATACTCTGCCCCAATTGTAGATAAAGATATCGATGATTGTTTATTTCTTATCCATGATACTAAAAACTCACCCAAGTAGAACGTTGCTCCACTAGTGCTTCGTCAGTCATAAATACAACCAGCCCAATCTACATATGTGTAGGCAATAAGTGTTGAAACATGGGCATACCTAGGGTTCAACGCTACAACAACGCACCAACAAAACACTAACTATCGGCCCTTTCGGCAACACCTGTGAAGCAGATGAAGTCTCACCCGAGGTAGAGGCAGGGGTGGTTGCATGAATCCAGTGTCTCAAACCTTAGCCGGGACATAGATTTGTGATTACTAAACCTTAACATATCACTTAGCAGTTACAGTTCATTAATATTCAGCCTTAGTTTACAACACAACTAAACCCTAAAAACATATCAGCGTAGTATTTGTACAGATCCAATAGATTCAAGTAATAATCATATCAACATAGATCAGTTGTAGCACTCATTCACATTATTCAGTACTAAGATACCATATTAGATCCTTCTCAACATACATCCATGCACTAAGCATCCAATGACATAGACAATAGAACAACCATACATCACATAACAACCAAAACACAGGATATACAAGGTTCAACCCCACCCCGAGGCTACATCCACCAACTCTTCTTCTCTTTTATTATCTTCATTCAATCAACTACATGCACAGAGCCTTGAGATCTTACTCTGCAGAGGACATGATATCTGCACACCTTGCTAGATTCTCCTTCCTTGAGTTACAACACAAAGCCTTCCATAGTCTCTTATAATCACTTGCACGTAGATTTGCAATCCTCACACAGTATGCAGAAAGCAATTACAGTTACCACTTCCACTTAGCACTTAGCAAACAGAACTCTTCTTACATCGCCTAGGTACTTATTTATACATTACAAAATGGGCCTAAACATGGGTAAACCCATGGGCCAACATCCCCATTCTCTTTACATAAGCCCAAAACCCAAAAATCCCTAAAAAGGGGCCGAGATCCAGGGATCTTTGCTTCAACTTGCGCTCTGTCTTTGACAGCCTATCAAAGTCCTAGAAATAGGTCAAACATAACCAAGCATCCTCATACTTGGCCAAGGGCCAATAGGCCCCCAATACTCACCTGTGAATCGTCTCAAGTCACTATGGTATGGGTATTTGTGCCTCAAAATCCTCGAGCTTGGTTTGAGCTGCTTCGACCTCTTTTTGTGCTATGTACTCCTTCTCAGTGAACTCTTGGATGATTTCTTTGTTGACAGGTCCCTCTAAACGTTGTTTGACTGTAGTGACTACTTGTTCCAACTCTACACCTTAGCCTTAAATCTACTCAAACAATTGGAAAGCTTCGTCCTGGACTGGTTGGAGCCTTTGAGTCATTTTCATGACTTTGGTTTGAATGATGTGGACCTCCTGTTGAGCAGTGCATTGTTCCTGGGATTGCTTCATCCTTTCAACTACTGATAGGAGCTTCAACTACACCTGTACTATTGTTTCTTGTTTCTTTGACTCCTATAAGTGTGACTTGAGTACCTTTAACTCAGTATATTCAATGAGTCACTCATAATTCTCTGTGGTGTGAGCACTTAGTTGTTTGCATTCTAGAGTGAATGCTTTGATCCTCTTGACTATGCTCTGGGCAATGGCTTCTCATTGATCTTGCACATCCTGCAGGGTACTTGGCACTATTCATATCTCGAGGTCTGTGATTCTCTATTGAAGTTGTTGGATAAATTCTGCAAGCTGCTCTACCTGATGTTCCACTAGGTCTTCATCCTTTTGTTCTAAACCTGTCATAGAGTGAATTTCTCTGTTGACTACTTCTTTTACTGTCATCTGCACTGTGAGAAACTACTCTTTATCTTGTTGGATCTGTGCTTTCTCTTCTTCAAACTTAGTTTGGAGGGAAGCCTTTTCTTTTTGCGCAACTCGGTGTTTATCTATGACTACTTTTTGTACTTTCTTTAGGGCCTCTATGGCCTATTCAGTTTCTTCCTATGCACAATGAAGGTGAGCTTCAGTTGCATCAGCTAGTCTGCGGAGTTGGGCAGACTCATCTCCCAAATCAAGTGCTTCTGATGGAGGGGGCACAATGGATACTATGTGGTTGGACTGAAGGTCCTATTTTACCCCTCTCAGTTCAACGTCAATTCTATCATACATCTTTTGTTTCTTGGATTCATGTTTCTACAAGATATCCTTCGAGGCATCTACTACAACTGCGATGATAAATTCCAAGTCATCTACAGTGAGCATAGTCTACATCTTAGTCAAGGTTTCTCAAGATTTCTTTTGGGAAGTGGGTTTCATGGGAGAAACCTTCCTTTTCTTTAGGGGATCAGCCTCATCAACAGGGTCCCTAGGCGGTGTTACTTTTCCTTTATTCTGCTGGTCTTCTTTTCTCTTTGTCTCTTCTACTTCATCATCACCCCCTCATCTAGGTGATATTGAAGGAGTTCCTTTCAATGCGCTACTCAAGTTTTGGACCTCCTAGGTATTCTTCCTTCTCTTCGGTCCAGGAAGGTCCTTTGCTTCATGAGTGGTCTCAGGGATATCGATTAGTTCAACGTCTGACATTTTTGTGAGGTATGTGGGCATGATGATTTCTATAGACTAATCTTTGGTGATCTCTTCAAGGTCCTCCTCTGTGAGCTTGAAGTATGATTGAAGCTCTTCTTTTTGCTCATCTGTGAGTGTCGTGATACAAGTGAAGTGTCGATCTATGCAGAACTTCATGAGGGGTCGGAATTGATGCAGGGTGTTCAACATCATGTAAGGGACAAATTCGATAGCCCTCTTCAGTTGGAGATAATACATATGAAAGACTGAATTTGATTGCCACTATTTTCCCATATCACGTGAGTACCAAAGAGTGGTGAACTTCACAGCGAGCAACTTAAACAACTCCTTGTCTAGGAAGGTCACACCTTCTAGCATTTCCCAACTGGTAAATGTGATGAGGATCAAGAGCTAGCTAAAGTGGAATTCATATCCCTGATCCTGAGCTTCGTGGAAATCTGATTCCATCTGGTTGACCAAGTCATTCACCCAGTTCATCTGGAGTCCTTCTACACATTTCCCGGCTAGGTCAATAGCAAATCCTGTGACTTGTGTAGGTCGGGTCTTCCCTACTAGCTTCCCTGTGATGAGTTGGCAGGCCAAGTGCACTGTTCCATTCTGGATGGAAGCTACCTTGTAGCCTCGGGTTCCCTTTTCTACATCGTCGTAAGTGTCCTTAATTCTCTATGCCAGGGCATGGTCAGAAGCCTTCCCTAGGTAGAAGTCTTGTGGGTCACGTCCTTGCATGCTCAACCCAGTGATCCTATGGATTAACGTTGGATCGATTGTGATGCATCTATAAATCCATATATGGCCACCATGGTAACATGGGAGGAGGAGATTAATTCATGTGTTAACCTCTTGGTGCTTTCCAAAGTGCGGGATTTTCATTACATTCAAGAGGGTGGACTGGATGAGGTTCATAGTCCATGGTTGGGGGATTATTTTCGAGTTATTCCCCTTCATCCTGGTCAGATACTTGTAAGGAGAAATAATTCTATAATTCTTTCAGTCACCTAGGTTGAATTAACTAAACTTCAACGTTGCGATCTTATCTTATTGCGTCTTGACTACACGTATCCCCTTCCGGAGGTACACAGTAACCATGGTGTAATCAAAGTCCCTTGGGACACTATCACGACTCACTGCGCTGACTAGAGGTGGGATGTAGTCAGGTAATATGGTCGATATTAACTTCACATTTTCTAGATCATCTTTGTTCTTGGTTATTTTATCTATTGTCGGTCAGGATGGTCTGGATTCGCGAGCAGTCTACATAGAGGATTTCACTCCTCACGTTGATGAATCTTGAACTCCTATAGACATCACTCTCTTAGCCATCATATCAATTAAAAATTCATTGACTGAACTGTCCATAGCACTGAGCTCGTCCAACATGCACACTCTCGATTGAAAAACGTGGGTGGATGGATGAGTGCTCAAAGAAATAAAATCGATGTCAAGCTCACTAAGCACAATGTGGTAGAAATGGGTTCTCTTGTTAGTTCTGATACATATTAGAAAATTGTTCTTGGTACAAAAGTCGACGGAATAAGTAGACACGATGTAACGAATCTCTCCAACGGATAAGAATTTTTCCATCAATGTAGTTGTGTCCATTGCACTGCGGTCCCAATGGTCCGATGGCGAGATTTCTAGTCATAATTATTGTTCTAACTATTCTGGAATGTCATTCCAACAGTTATAATGCTTCCAACGATCATATCACTTCATCATGGCTAATTTCCATGGGGCGTTGTTATGATATCATGGCGAAGTTCCAATTTTGCAAATATTCCTTTCGTGAAGTTGCCTCTAGGCCTATCTGTAACTTTTTGATCTTTTCTCTCTTCTTACTCAGTTTTCTAGCCTTCTTCCTAGTGATCTTCATCTTAGTATTCCTCTTTCCATTCTAATTATTGTCTTCTTTTGGCATAGCATCTTTGTGTTGTTGATATTCTTTCATCGGACTATAGAGTAATATTACTTCTTTATCTGGGGAAGGTGCTCTATGTGTCTATGAATATTCTTGTGTTCTTTCAACTTCGTGATCCAAGTTTATGGTTCTAAGTAGCTTCAATCTATTCTCATGTTATGCAATCAAGTGTGTTATCCTCCTAGTCATGAAATCTTTTAATTCCTACTTTTTTTATTCTTAGGCCTCCTTTTTTTTTCTTCCGGTTTGATCTTTCTCGATCCGGGTTTTTCCTAATAACATAGTAAATGGAGCGTTGTCCTCAATGAATCTATCATCCTCAAAATATTCCTCCGTCGAAGCTCCATGACCACTCATAGATACCTGGGTGAGTCTTCCACATAGGTTTATCATATTTCCCTTGAATAGTCATATTCCTCCTAATGAAGGAATTGTATCAGGCTTTCCTAAAGCTTCCCAAGTTATTTTTGTCATGATATTTACCTGTGTTTCCTCATCCCGAACACACTCTATGTCAAAGTCTCTTATTCTTTCTTCTATGCATACTTTTTCTTTGAATATATCTAATAGATTGATATCTCTGTGATCATTTAGGGTATCTTTCATTTGCAGTAGTAGAGTCTCTGATTCTGTCAAGGTTTCTACCATGGTATCAGTTTCATGACCTTCCTCAAGGTTTTCTTATCTCATATTCATTATGTCAAGCTTAGTAATAATTCTAGGGAAATCTAGAACTTCATGGTCCATAGCTTTACAAAAAAGACAACTGGGTCTTCTTCTAGGGCATTCCTTAGCAAGATGTCCCGGTCTTCTGCAACTATAGAAAAGGGTTAATATTAATTTTTTTTTAAATGATCCCCAACCTTTCCTATACTGTGCACTAGGATCATAGTAGCTAACCTGCAAAAAATTATCTTTAGGATCCTGCATCCATTTGTTAGTCCAAACATTCTTTCTATGCATAGGAATAACATATCTTTCATTATTTCTATCGGATCTACTCATATCAAGCCTTTTCTCTTCTAGTTGTGCCCTAGTTTTCAGACTAGGATAACATTGATCAAGCATACCTAGATCCATACTCTTCAAACAAAAAAATACACTAATATTACATTTGATAGAGCAGAAAGCTTCCAGATCTAAAACTTTTCACTATTCTTACCTTTTACCAAAGCACAAAGATTCAAGATCTTACATCTTTTGTTCAGATCTGACTTCTCTTTTTAGCATAGATATTTACAGGTCAAGTAGAATACTGCGCACTAAGACAACAATGCCTTTCTCTTTTTCTTTACCTCATTTCCCAACAATCACAATTTCAGGTGTCGACAATAGAACCATTTGTTGGCACAGGGGCAGACCCAGGGTTCAATGCTGCAACAACGCACCAACAAAACCCTAACTACCGACCCTTTTAGCAACCCCTGCAAAGCATATGAAGTCTCACCCGAGGTAGAGGTAGGGGTGGTTTCAGGACTCCAGTGTCTCAAACCTTAACTGGGACACAGATCTATGATTACAGCACCTTAACAGAGCACTTAATAGTTATAGTTCGTTAATATTCAGCCTTAGTTTACAACGCAACTAAAACCTAACAACAGATCATCGTAGTATTTACACAAATCCAATAGATTCAAGTAATAAGCATATCGACATAGATTAGATCTAGCATTCATTCACATTATTCAGTACTAAGATACCACATTAGATTCTTCTAATCATACATTAGTGCACTAAGAATCCAATAATATAGAAAAAAGAATAACCATAAATCACATAACAACCATAACGCAAGATATACGTGGTTCACCCCCACCCTTGGGCTATGTCCACCGACTCTTCTTCTCTTTTATTATATTTAGTCAATCAACTACATGCACAGAGCCTTGATATCTTACTCCGCAGAGGAAAGGATATCTATAAATGTGTTGAACCTACAAAAAATCGATCTAAATAAATAATAATACACACATTTGCAAAGAGAATAGAAGAAAGAAGAAGGAGAGAAATAATGAAAGAATTATCATTAACCATTATGAATAATGAATAATTTACAAATGATATACTCTGTATAAATCAATGCGTTTGACTTGAGGTGAAACAAGTCACCATAGTGGTGGTATAGAGTGATTTGGACACACACCAGTAGTTATGGGAGTGAACTACCACCTATTCTAGTCTCTCAGGCAGTTACGAGAGTGAACTACCACCTAGTTGAGTTAACTAGTCAACTAGTCTTCAGTTAGGTGACTGAACAAATAGTAGTGAGGAGTTAAATCAGAGAATCAAGGCTAATGAACCACTCTGGTGATGATACCAAGGCAAGGTCGAATAAGCATGGTGATGATCCCAATTTTGCATGGTGATGATCATAATGCAACATCTAAACTCAACTCAACTAGTCAAACTGAAGTGTCAACTAAAAGAGAATATTCTCTAGGTGGAATATTTTCTCCTAAAATATAGGAGACTATATAATTAATAATTATGCCTAATAAACAAATAAAAACCTTAGGAAAAAGAAATCCTAGGTGTGTGTGAAGTAAATCCAACACCCCCCTTGAACATCACTATGGTGAAAATAACTATTGGGTCCTGGCAACGAGGCCATGTTAGGTACCCAAGTACAAAAGATACACTGAAAATAAAGTGAGGAAAGAGGGAAAACCTCATGGGAAACCCCCCCCTCAAGGTACAATGTATGTAAAAAAATAAGAACTACAGTTGCTAGGCAATCGTGTCCTTCACTCCAAGATGACTTCGCAGAGAATGGAATTTCTGCTCAGTGAAGGTCTTGCTAAAGATGTCTGTTGTTTGTTCTGTTTAAGGAAAGAACTATAACTTGATGATACCCTCGTGTACTAAGTATTGGATGTAGTGCATGTGGATCTCGATGTGCTTCGTTTTCTGCGTCTGAACTGGATCTTTCTAGAACTTCAAATTCCTCTAGTTATCACACTAGATGATGATCGATCGATGAAACTGAATGCCCAACTCATTGAGAAAATGTTGTAGCCACATAGCCTAAACGGTTATGTTAAATACCCCTCTGTACTCTTCCTCAACTGAAGATAGAGCAATGGAAACTTGTTTCTTTCTTGACCAACAGATAGGCCCAAAACCAATACTGAGTGAGTAAGTAGATGTGGACTTGCAATCAATGTTATCGGCAGCCCATTCGGAATCAGTAAACCCAATGAGATCTAATGTAGAATTTGCTGCATAATGAATCCCAAAGGTGATGGAGCCCTGTATGTATCGAAGTATACACTTTGCATCTTTCCAATGTAGCTCATGCAGCTCCTGCATGAACCTGGAAACTGCGCCAACTACATATGAGAGGTCTGGTCTGGAGTGTGTGAGATATAAAAAGCTCCCCACTAGTTGTATGTACAATGTGTTGTCAACCAGTGGAGTCTCCCCGCCATCCTCAAGTTTGAATATTGATAGAAAGGGAGTCGGAGCAGACTTGCAGTTTGTCATGTGAAATCTCTCAAGGATATCTTGTGCATACTTGGATTGAGATAGTTTGATGCTTGATGCATCTTGACTGATCTCAAGTCCAAGGAAGAAGTGTAGTGGACCCATGTCCATCATCAAAAACCTGTCATGAAGAATGTGCTTGACTGAAGCAATCATTGAATTCGAGCAACCGGTGATCAAAAAATCATCGACATACAGAACTAAAAGTAGAAGTGAATCAGGCGTCTTGAGCATGTATACATTCCGAGATGATTTACAATGTAAAAATTTCTTTGAAAAAAGGTAGGATTCCATCTTGGCATGCCATGCCCTCGGAGCCTGCTTGAGGCCATAAAGTGACTTCTTCAGTTGATAGACCAAATACGATTCCTGCATAAATCCCTAGGGCTACTCCATGTAGATATCGTCAGAGAGATCACCATGAAGAAATGAATTCTTTACATCCATATGATGGACTTCCCATCCCTTCGTTTCCACAATGGAAAGGGCCAATCGAATGGAATCCATCTTCACTACTAGAGTGAAGGTCTCATCATAGTCAATACCATGAACCTTTTGAAAGCCTTTGGTGACAAGCTTGGCTTTGTATCCATTGATCTGTCCATTCGCTGCACTCTTGGTCCTGTAGACCCATATGCATCTAACAAGTTACCTCCAAGAAGGAAGGGGAACCAGATCCCAAGTCTGGTTCTTGAGGAGGGATTTGTACTCCTCCTGCATGGCGGATTCTTGAAAGGGATTTCCAACAGCCTCGCCATAAGACTGTGGATCGGAAGACTGAACCAACAAAATATGCCTGGAGGGAAATGGTTTAGTGGCATTGAGTGCAACAGGAGGCTCCTTGAAATCAGATCGAGTCCTCCTAGTATTGGTTGGATCATCAATGAGATCCCCTACATCCTGAAGAGTAGTCTGTGCCCACTTGGGCCTTTTCTCTAGCTCTGCAACTACATCTGGATGCGTTGACTCTACATCCGACTGTACTGAATCTAAATATGAATATGAATCATATGAGTCCTCTATATTCGATTTCTCATTTGAAGAAGAGTTGGCATGTGCATGCTCATCATCTCGAACAGGTGGAAGAGTGAAGGTGACTACATGCGGCTACTGAGGTACATGTGAGACACTTTCCTCAAATTGGACACTATGCTCAATGATGAGACAGTCCAAGGAAATATCAATAAGTCGATATGCCTTCACATCGTCGGGGTATCCAACAAAAATTCACTCAGTGCTCTGTGGATCAAGTGCCTTCCTCTTTTCAGAGGGAATCTGAGCCCATGCACATGAACCAATAATGCGAAAGTGGGTCAATTTCAGTTTGAGGCCACTCCAAGCCTTGTAGGGGGTCTTATATTTGACAGATATATGAGGAGATCTATTTTGGATGTATGTTTCACATTTCAGTGCTTCGGCCCATAGTCTTTGTGTTAGTGACTTTGCATGCAACATGCAAGATGCCATCTCCTTTAGAGATCGGTTTTTCCGCTCAACAACTTTGTTTTGCTGCAGAGTATAGGGAACTGTGTGGTGCAACTGAATCCCTACCTCATGGAAAATATTGTGGATATCATGATTCACATGCTCTTCCCCATTATCATTTCAGAGGACTTTGATCTTCTTTCTGGACTGTGTCTCAACCAAAGCTTTGAAATCTTTGAGGTGTTGAAAGACCTCGGATTTTTTCCTAAGAAAGTAGATCCATGTAAAACATGAGAACAAACCTCGCTTTGTTGATCGATAGATCTGGAAAAGGACCCATGAGGTCACTGTGGATCACATCTAAAGGTGTGAAAGCTCGCTAACACTTTCCCTTGTTGAATTTCTCTTGAGGGTCTTTTCCGAGAACACATCCCTCACATACTCCCTTGGAGAAATGGATGTCTTGTAGACAATCAAATAATTTGTGCTTTCTATGTTGTTGCATGTATATGAAATTCAAATGTCCAAACCTTTCGTGCCATATCCTACTACTTTCATCAACATGAGTAAGTAGTAAAGAAGAATCAGGTTCAATGAATTCAAAAAATGTATACAATCTAGACTGATGATTTACCTCACCGATAGCAACCGTCAATTCGGTTTGCATGTCGTATATGTCCACGAAATTTGGTGTGAAGATGAATTTATTTTCGATGCCAGAATTTTTCATCTGATACATAGAGAGAAGGTTGACAGAAAGCTTGGGAACATGCAGCACATTCTCAAAACTTCCATTGGTGAGTTCAATGCTTCCTTTGTCGGTGACTTTGACAGAGAGTTGTCCCCCATCAGAATAGGAGGACCTTTGCATTCATCCAAAGAATAATATACTTCTTATGAGGCATCCATGTAATGTGATTCTCTTGAATCTATAATCCAAGCATTGGGAGAGGAGTTGATGGCAATCAAGGCATGGCTAGAATTACGTTTCTTGGAATTTGGATTTTCTGGCTTCTTCGTTTTTTGCACCCTTGAGGATGCGATCTCCAAGGTTGTTTTGATAAAGTATCTGAGACATCATATCTATTTTTTTTTTCATGCATGCAGATTCCAAATGGAATCCTTTGTGACAACATGTGCATTTCTCTCATTTTCTTCCCTTTTCTCCTTTGGATCCAGAGGCATCGGTGAAGGGTTTTGTGTACCCTTCCTTATTTGTATGTGCATGAGATTTCCACTTTAATTTATCTTTATATTTATGATATTTTTGTCTGAAATCATGCATAGTGAGTGCATGCGCCCTTGGGCCTTTGATTGCACCCATGTTGATGAGCTTGGTTTGCTCTTATGTCAGGGATTCAATAAAGTCCTCAAGAGAAGGCATCTTCCAGGTGGCTCCCGAATCTGAAAATATGGAATGTAGATATGAATACAAGGAATTTAGGAGAAAGATTGGAGAGAATGTTAAGAACCATTTGTTTCTCCTCCTTCGATTTATCAACCCCGCAAGCTTTGAGTTGCGACAGTAAATCCTTGAATTTTGTAAAGAAATTGTGGATATTCTCGAAGATTTTTGGATCCAATGTGAGAAGTTTCACCTCCATCATGTGTCCCCTCATTTCATTATGTTTTACAAAGAGCCCTTCCAATAGGGTCCAGGGTTCATTGGGAGTCTTACAGGAAGATATATGAAAAATGAGATCAGGAGAAATAAGACTGCAAATTGTTCCGAGTGCCTCATCCATGCGATTTAAGTCTTGGATTTTTCTATGGTTGATGTCGGATCTGTATCTGTACTCATGGTTAACCTATAAAATCCTCTGTATCAAACATGTATGGCTATTTTCTCCTTCCATGAAAAATAGTTGTAAGGTGTAAGAATGAATTCTTTTTGGAATTTCATCTTTCTGCTATCTTCAATCTTTTGTACCTACAAAATTTTTTGTGTAGATTTTGCTTAGTAGTCCGTCGGCTTTGATACCATGTAAATGTGTTGAAACTACAAAAAATATATCTAAATAAACAATAATACACACATTTGCAGAGAGAATAGAAGAAAGAAGAAGGAGAGAAAGAATGGAAGAATTCTCATTAACTGTTATGAATAATGAATAATTTACATATGATATACTCTCTATAACTCAATGAGTTCGAATTGAGGTGAACCAAGTCTCCATAGTGGTGGTATAGAGTGATATGGACACACACCAATAGTTACAGGAGTGAAATTCCACCTATTCTAGTCTCTCAAGGAGTTATGGGAGTGAACTGTCACCCAGTTGAGTTAACTAGTCAACTAGTTTCCAGTTAACTGAATGAAAAAAGAGTAGTGAGGATTTAACTCAAGGAATCAAGGATAATGTGCCACTCTGGTGATGATACCAAGGCATGTTTGAATTATCATGGTGATGATCCCAATGCAACATCTAAACTCAACTCAACTAGTCAAACTGAAGTGTCAACTGAAAGAGAATATTCTCCAGGTGGAATATTCTCTCCTAAAATATAGGAGACTGGATAATGACTAATTATGACTAATAAACAAATAAAAAAATTAGGAAAAAGAA
>JASDQU010011442.1:44344-70141 GCA_032191745.1 Picea mariana | reverse complement strand
AAACAAGTAGGCTCTTTCACAAATATAATTTTAAATCTAGTATGGGGAATTGGAGACTTTATTGAGAAAAGTGGATATGAGGTACTGTTATCCATGTGAAACATTCCAACCTAGTACCTTTTTTCTATTACAGAATGAGAATGAGCTAGATCATTAAATGAGGAAACCCTAGACAGGGTTGAGTCACATAACTAAGGTCAAAGAAAGATACTCACAATAACACCATATGATATTATCAATGAATAATTGGTGCACTTATTACAATGGACTTTACCTCCTTATATATCATTGTTCATTAAGTAAACCATTGCCACTTATGAATGTTGGATAGATTGCTTTACACAAAAAATGAACATTAACATATTCTAAAGTCACAAAGTGACTTTATTACATAGTAAACCTTATATCTCTAATATTTTATTCAACAACCATGCATATTTTGTGTTTGATAAACATTTTTTTAGGCCATACTAGCCTAATTTGGAAACTTTGTCCAAGAAGCTAGTTTTGATGTAATTTTTTAATGAGAACTTTTTAAGGTTCAAATTGAAGGTATAACATTGTAAGAAGATTAATAGTAATCAAGTTGCATTATTGATTGGATTTATTATGAAAGGCAGGGAATGCATTTTAGTGACAATATTGTGCATTTTCCTAAGGTGTTAAAAATAGGAAAAATCTTGTAATGCTGTAGAGATGAGGCATCTACCTCTGTGGCTAGGGTTTTACCTAGTCGTCGTTCTTGTCTATTGCTCGCTTTCTCTTGGTGGAGAGCCATCATACCTTGCCTCCAAACTTGGTCGATGCTCTTCACTTGCTTGGTGGGGAGTCGTCTGCTGCTTGCTATGGTCGTCAGCTGACACTGTGGGCCATGCACGATTTCTGGAATAGATCGAAGTAAATCGTGGGCCTCTTCTCCATGGGTGGGTCTCCCCTTTCTGGTGGAAAGGGTCGAGTCCATTCCTAGTCTTGACTTGGGGCACTCTGTGGCAAAGCATAACTCCATCATTTTGACCAAGCGAGGTTTAGTCGATAAGTTTCTAGGACTTTGGCCTAGTCCAAAGATAGTTATAGAATGGATTTCAAAGAACTGGTTTGAACAAGACCCCCTTATTTTTTATTGTGAAAAAGGATTCTTCATTTTTATTTTCAAATCCACAAAAGAACGAGACCTAATATTCATATCTCGCCCCTACTTCATGGGTTCCAGGGGAATGTTCCTTTCCCACTGGACTCTATACTTTAACCCAGATATGGATATCTCCTCAACTCTTGTTTGAATTAAAATTTCATGTCTCCCCTTTATTTTCTGGGGTGAATACTGTTACAAGGCCATTGGAAATAATATGGGTCGATATATTATCCATGCCGAACCTAAGGGCAATATTTTCACTTGTGCCAGAATTTACATAGAAATGAATTTCTCAAAGGGTTTGCCTGAGGCGATTCAACTCAATTTGGAGGATTGGAGTCTCCGCTAGGCCAGGTACCTTTCAAATGTAACATCTGTCATGAATATGGATACTTCTCCAAAAGCTTCCCTAAAGCCAAATAAACTCACCCATTGCAGAATAATGTAGATAAAGGATTCAAACAAGTTTCAAGAAAGCACAAGAATAAGCATCCCAAGGGGGTCCATCCTGACCACATGTCTCAAACTATCCCTTTTAATCCCTCCAATAATAGGTTCAAAGCTATGGAAACTCAAGATGAATAAAAAGAGCACTCAGAGGAGGAATATTCTCAACAGAATGGCCCAAAGATCATTTATGAGCCATCGAAGAAAGTACACAAGAATTCATAAATATTAGCTAAAGGAAATGTGGCCTCACCCAGGGGAAGCACGTCTTCACATGGTAAGGTTCCAGTTCTACATTTAGTGGATCAACCACTAATTCGGGTTTTGGTGGTCCCCCTAGAAAAGGGCCCACCTTTAGTTGGTGAGGATAATGGTGATGCAAGGGAAGGAGAAGATAAATATCCCTTATTTCCAAAAATATTAAAGAAGAATCCATGTCCTTCTCCCCCTTTAATAAGAGGAAGGAAATCAAACATAAATCATAGAGAGAAAGAAGTTGAATTAGGATTCACATGGGGTTCTCAGAGCACCATGGTGTTGACTATCAAAATCGTCAAAGAGTCACCTGCCTGCAAAGAATTGCAAGGCATACACATTTTTTTAAAATTATATATACATATATATTAAATAAACTATAAGTGGGGACCCCCTATAGTGTCATTCAAAAAAATAACCTCGAAGAGCCCCTTTGAAAGAGAAGTCACGTAAATTCTATGTTGTTGATGGCTGTCTTTGGTGCTTATGGATCACCTGCATGATGATTATTTTGGTATGAGATTGGTTTTAGTTCCCAGCGCTAATAAGTAATAACAATTGTGGTTTCAATTGGCAATTCAAACTCCTCTTTGGGCATTGATTTTTCTATTCTAAGTACAAATGCCGACAAAATCATCTTCGAAAGCAAGGGTTCATGGCTATTGATTCAAATGGTAAAAGAGTTCTCACTTTAATAAATGCATCGGCATGGTATTCGTTTACTAGATGCTGAGTTTTAGACGTATGAATGTGACATATCAGAAGAAAGGAGAAGGGTGTCCTGTATACATATGCACACAGTACATCACTTATATATATATATATATATATATTAAACAAGTTATATGTATATGGTCTGATACATATTATACAAGTTACAAGGATATGGTAGTGTTGACTTTGTTGTTACGATTATGGTAACTTAAAGATCTGTATTTGGATTTTTTTTGAAAGT
This sequence comes from Picea mariana, assembly GCA_032191745.1. Lineage (NCBI taxonomy): Eukaryota > Viridiplantae > Streptophyta > Pinopsida > Pinales > Pinaceae > Picea > Picea mariana. The sequence continues at coordinate 67,352 of JASDQU010011442.1, read as the reverse complement.
TTTAACACATATGGGATATTATCCACAACACACATATATTACATATCGTATCGGTATGATACAACATGTATATCTTATAAACATTGCATTGCATGGCCAATGATATTAAATATGGTTATTAAGTATTGGGATTTCATATATTAGTTGATGTCGAAGTTTCAAATACATGTGGGACACCTTGTATGCATACTACCCATGTTATGTTTATAACATATGCCAGACATTGTTATATTATTGACAATGTTAATGTGGTAGGTGGATGCATTGGTAACATGTGATCCTGAATGAGTTGGCGCTTACTTAGCACCTGTTGGTTGCTTGAGGTTTTAACGTGGCTTGCCTTGGGTTTAGCAAGTGATTAATGCTGACCCTCACCCCAACACGACGTGACTAGAAATTAATGCACCAACTTGTTGTTCGAGCTACCATTTTGGGTTTTGGAATTCGATTCATTCATTAGTGGTTTGGAAGAAGTTGAGCTCTGGTAACCGCAACAACTACTCGAAGGTGCCTTTTAACCCGCACAACACCGGGTACTAGGGTTTCGATTCCCTGTCATCTAATGTGATTTTTGCTTAATATTTTATGCTTGACTTTGTAACTACATGTCGTGCTTGGCATTCTATGCTTTCATGCTCCGTTTTAAAGGAAAACAAAGTTGTTATGCTCTTGGTTTTAATATATATGCATGCAGACTCAATATGAAGTAATTTCTCCAGAGTAACTTTGCTCTCAAAGTTGAATGCTTTCTCCTCTTTTCCATAGCTCGAAATTGTGTTCTTATAGCCTTCAAAATGCAACTAAAGGGTCTAGTTGGAATGTTTCCAGTATATGGAAGGCCAAGGATCAGAGATCTCTTGTCGTGACATGGAAACCCGACTCCATTTTGTATTTTTTGGCACAAATCCCAATGTACACGGGCTATAGTGGAGCATCCTGCGTATACGCTTGTTGCATAGCCGATAGGGCGCGTATATGTGGAAAAAATGTTAATTTTTAGCTCTGGATTCATCAAAAAGGGATAATAAGCTTGCATAGGGAAATGGAAAAAGGTCCTCTATGCAAGATAGCAATGGTGAGGCAAATCTTGCTATAACAATGATGTCACTTCTTGATGGATTTTCAGGGTATAATAAAATATGCCTCAAGAGATCTGGAAAATACAAAACAACCTTTACTACTCATTGGGGCACCTTCACATATGAAAATATGCCTTTTGACTTAATTAATGTTGGTGCTACCTTTTAGAGAGCTATGCAGATAGCTTTTGATGATCTAATTGGAAATTTTATTCAAAATTATCTTGATGATTCAACTGTATATCATTTCAAACATCTTAGACAAGTATTCTTGCATTGTCAGAAATATGGTATGTCCTTGAATCCAACAAAGTCTATTCTAGGTGTCACTTCAGAAAAATTACTTGGTCATATAGTTTCATATTATGATATCAATATTGATCCAGAAAGAATCATTGCTATTGAAAATCCCCTTGTTCCTACTTCAAAGAAGGAAATTCAATCTTTTACGGGAAAGATCAATTTTGTAAAGAGATTCATTCTAGATTTTTCTAGTATGGTTAAACCTATCCATAATCTGCTGAAGAAATCCAAAGTCTTTTCCTATACTCCAAATATTGAAAAATACTTTGTTGATATTAAATATGATACAATTTCATCTCTTGTTTTGGCTAAACCTAATTTTTCGAAAGATTTTATCATTTACACAAATGCCACTAAAGAAACTTTCTCTACAATTCTTCTTTAGAAGGATGATGAAAATGCAAAACATCTGGTAGATTTTATGAGTCAAAGTATATCAGATGATGAATTGAAATATACATTAATTGAGAAACACATGTTTTCTCTCGTAAAATATATTGAAAATTTTCGACACTTCATTCTTAGTAAGCATATTGAAGTTAAAGTCCCTTTTCCTGTTGTTAAATTCTTGTTATCTCGAACTTTTTTGTCAGAAAAATTAGCACATTGGCTTGCTAAGATACAAGAACATGATTTAACGATTAGAACTACCAATACAATAAAGGGACATGATTTCACACTATATATGGATTAATATGTTGAACCAAGATGCATTTCTAAAAATAATGATGAAGCCTTATATGCCTTATTCTTGATCTAAAATGAAACTATTGATTTTGCATATCATCCTTGGTATCAGAATATTATTTATTACTTACAAAATGAACGTTGACCCGATTACCTAGAAAACTATGAACAAAGGAGGCTTTGTCTTGAAGCTTCTAAATATCTCATTCTAGGCTCCCTTTTATTTTGTAGGACCGTTGACGAGTTATTATAGAGATGTATTGATCGTACACAACCCATAATATGCTTGAAAAGCTTCATGGAACTATTGAATATGATATACACATTAATGGGAATTTTGTTGCTAACGCTACTGCGCACAAAGTCTTAAGGAATGGTTATTATTGGCCCTCCATATTTAAATACTCATACAAGTTTGTACAATATTGTAATGAGTGTCATAAGGTTGTTGGTAGAGAAACGTTTTATGCTATGCCTTTATAGTTGGTCATACCTGATTTTCCATTTTCTAAATAGCGATTTGACTTTGTTGGGCCTATTGATCCTCCTTATTATGTGGGTCATGTGTTCATTTTAACTGTTATATATTACATTACAAATTGGTCTAAAGCAGTTCCCCTCAAACATGCTAAAGACGAACAAGTGATATGTTTTCTCAAAACCAATATATTTTCCATATTTTGTCTTCCAATTCAAATAATTTATGATAACGGACCAGATTTTATGTTTGGGAAGTTGAATCGTTTCCTTAGTAAATTTGGAGTGAAGCATTTCACTTCATCAACCTATTACCCTAAAGAAAATGGGCAAGTTGATTCAACAAACAAAAATCTAGTTAAAATATTGAAGAAGATCATTGATGATAAACCCCCCCAATGGCACACCTTATTGAAATTGGTCTTATGGGAAGATCATACAACCACAAATACAAGCACATGGCATACCCCATTTCAGTTTCTATATGGTCAGGAAGTTGGTATGCATGTTGAATTTGAACTTACCCCTCTCAAATTATCTTTATATGATGAAGAGTTGAATTCGACAAATATCCCTCAGAGATTAAATGCTTTATTGGCCTTAGAAGAATAGAGGAGATATGATATTAATAATTTAAAGAAAAGGAAACAATATGTTAAAAAATATTTTGATAAAACAACTAAATCGGCTACTTTCGAAGCTGGTGAAAAGGTGCTTTTATGGGATTCTACTCATGCAGATCAAGGGAAACACTCATAATTTCAAAAATTATGGTCATCTCTATACATAATCGCCTATGTTGTTGGAAATAACTCTTACTTGCTCAAAGATAAAGGTGGTATGTTATTCTCCTATACCACTAATGGTTCACATTTGAAAGACCGTGTTGAACCAAAAAAGAACTAAAAGTTAAATTCTGAATTTTTTATTATATATATTTGAGTTTAATTTTATTTTGTGCTTTTGTTATTTGGTTTTCTTATTCATTTGCTTGGGTTTTATTTTTGGAAAATGTTTTAGGTATCTAGATCAGTCAAGTTACATTATTTTTCATTAGTCTTGCAAAACTTTTACTAATCTAACCTGAGTGTATGAAGGACGCAAACAATGAAGACACATAATTTTTCCCTTTTTTTGTTCGCAACGTTATTTGTTGAGTAATTGTCAGTTGACTAAAGATGCCTTGCTTGAACTTGATTTTTATAAGTCTTCCACTTTTTCTTCTTTCCCTTTCTCCCCTTCCATGAGTTTTCATTTGGCATACATTTAAAATTTTGATCTGAAATGTTTTTTGAAATATCATATCTAAAAAGAAAGTTTAATCAACAAGTCTAAAAGACCAAATATTCTTGATAATGAAACCATCTATCTTGATTTCTATTCTACTAAGAGTAGATTTCCCTATGGAGTTGCAATGTGTTGAATCGTATTTCGTCCACCTATTTTAAAGTTTGCAAAGTGTTGCAAAAATTTTAACTGATAAATAATATTTAAAACTATAGTAGGTGGGGTCCCCTAGGGAAGAGCACTAAAACTATCTGGTTCTTAAATGGAAAATATCTCAGAATTTGACATGGTATTGATATATCATATGATGTTTTTCAGTTGAGTATCTCCTTGTGCATGGCATCAAATAATTTTTTTTCAAGGTTCATTTAATTGCATTATTAATGGCATACTTAGGTAATGATTTTTCTCATAGCACAAAAGTGGTATTCGGTATGATGATATGCCTCAATTTTGGCACGCCTCGCCTCTTAGTAACATTAAAGGTTGCATGAAAAAATTCCAATATATATGGCCCAACATACTTTACTTATCACGAAGGCATATATTGTGGAATACTCCAATTTATGATATGCATCAACTTTGCATGGAATGAAAGTTTGGTATTAAAACTTATGAAAAATGTTTGGTATTAAGTGATGCATTGGTATTTATCTTAAAGCAAATGTTGATGTCTATGGTTTATATTTTATTTGCATTGCATGGAATATTTTATCTCATGAAAAACATAAGGTTGCAAAAGAATGTGCATGATTTTCATGGTTCATATGATGATTGACGCACCCCACTTATCACAATGGTACTAGGACTTATTCAATGGTGTTTTGATGGCATATATGGCAAAGTTTTAAAACCGAAAGCATATTTGGAAATTGGTAAAACCCTAGAATATGTGAGATTATGGTTTAACTATGAGGTTGATGAGATAAGAAGGTTGAGTTGGCTATCGTGTACCCCATGCATTACTTTTGAGTTGGCATTTATTACTCTTCCCCCCTTAACTAAAATTGGTTGAGTTTTAGTTAACTTAACTAATGAGATGGTTCAACTACTTCAACCAATTCTAATTTTCTTAAAGGAAAAGGGAAAGGGAGGAACAAAGGAGGATAAAAGGAGAAGCATACTAAGGTTTGTTCTTTGAGTTTATGTTGAGATAGTTCATTTTTCATTCATTCCTTAATTTATCACAAGCCTAATTTTCTTTTATGATAGCAGGGTCTTATTGTAGACAACAACATTCAGGGCTGAATTACATCCTTTAGACACTTGTTTTTCTGAGGTGTTGATCTATCTTTGATAGTCTGTGTAGACTTGTCTGTTTGTGAATTAATTTTCATGACTGAAAAAGACTATTGTGCAGAGACGAGTGGGCAGAAATCTATGGCAAGTTGATCCAACTTTTATAGTTCATTTTTGTTTTTATGTCAGAGGTCCTTTTGTTTGTTCCATCGGGGACGTCTAAGTTTGACTTTGGTCTGAAATTTCTGTATGAGATTTTGTAAAGAGAATGACTCTTTGGTGAATTGGAATGAAATAAAGGATTGTTTTATGTCTCATCTGTCTTGATTATCATCTTGGTGTCTTACTTATGTCTTTACATTTGTTTTCAACAACTATTATATTCAGAAAATCATATTAAAATGAATTTTCCAGCAAGCTTTTATTTGTGAAAATACTAGCCTAAGCACTTGTAATTGATACTTGTGAGTTAGGATTTTATTTTTGATGGCTATAAACCTAAGGTGACATTCCCCTTTATTTTTCTTTAGCCAAGAAGAATCTGAAAATGCTTGAGTAAGATCATTTCATATATTTTCCTCAACAATGTATCTCATCATGTACCAATATCACCAACACATGCACCTCATATATGTACCAAGAATATGCCTCACACCATGCACCAAATATGTGCCTCATACATATACCAATGACTCAACAAGATACCAAATGCATGACCATCACATCATCAATATATAACCAAGATTTACCTCAAACCATGTGCCTCAAGTATAAACCATGTGCCAATATATCCAAGATATGCACCAGAAATGTACCTCAACTAGCATGTACCATACGTCCAATATGTGCCTCAAGGAATATACCAAGACTCCCAAAGATATCCCTAAAGAATGTTCCTCAATATCACCAATATGCAACTTCATAACACATAGAATAACATACATTTACATCTATAAAAGACCCGGTGCCTTTGACATAGACATGTAGCTTTATCTCAGTACTCAACAACCTAGCACTAGCATATTCCCCAATTATGTCTTGTCCTCACAGAACAGAGACCTATTGTCTAGTGGGGCCTCGCATGACCAGCCCTAGACAACCCGTGGGGGTGCCTCTCATGACACCCTCAAGCTGACCTGTGATGGCCTGCTAAATTAGGGTTACATAAAAATCCTTGCTCTCTGTAACTCTGAAACTTTTTCTCTTCTTGCAAACTTTCTCCACTACCTCAGAATAGACCTCAGATTTGTTAATAGACCAAAATATTCTCACAAGATAGATATTCAATGAATTTGTGTTTGTACTTATGAGAAACTCCTTTAGTTGTCTTTATATTTTTTCTAGGTAACCTCTTTCCTTAATTTTAGGGCTTCTTGACTAACTTATTACAACCACTTTACCCTTTCATTAGTTCACTTGTAACCAATAAGGGGTTTCTTAACCATTCTTTGGGGCTTCCAACTTCATGAGGGAATATTCCCTAACCGTGAGGAACCACGTGGCGTACCACCTATCACCAGAAATGACACGTCGAGGACTATCCATATGTGAGTTTGTTACCTGCATTTGCACTATCCTTCATGTCCTTATTCCTCAAACAAATTCAGGTCTCATGACCACACATATGAGACTTTGCGTAGACTTCATCAAATGCACCCAACACATTTTCTAGCATCGACCACTCTTGTTGACATCAATGACAACTAACTCACCATCAATCTCAATCACAACTCTGGGGTATCTCGAATGCTCTGAGGGTTGACATCAACGACAACCAACTGTCCAATAGGAATATGAGGAACACATTTTGAGAATTGGTCTTCCCATAGAATATTCGAGTAAACAAACCGATAAATGATCGTTGTTTTACCATTGATTCAAGATATGAGAAATCAAATGATTTCTTTCGAAAAAAAAGGTAATTTCTCAACCAATTCCTAGAATTTCTGCTGAAGCTTCACTTCGACATCAATCTCAATATTTTCAACCTAAAACTATTATTTCTAATGTATGGTGTAATTTTTGTGAAGAAAATCATGAAGAAATCACATGTGAACTTGGAAAGAATTCAAGGGAAAGAATATTTGGGTAAGAACTGATTCAACCATTTCCACATTAGATTGGGCATGAGAGAATGATTTCATGATGGTTGATACTAGGAATCATTCTAATCAAAACACAACTAAGGGAAATTTTAGTAAGAATCATTCTATTCTAGATTCTAATGGTTCAAATCCTCAACAATCTGACTCTTGGAATACATCAAGCTCAATGGGTCATTTAGCTCAGACTGTTCAATAGTCTCATGTAGACATATTCTTCTTCTACCACCTTCCTTAAATATAACATCTTGAAGCACATGACTAATATTAAAGCTAATGTTACACTTTTAGATATGGCCTCAGTTCCAAAACAACAAGAACATCTTAGAAATTTTATTGAAGGAAAAACCTTTGTTGTTGATAATATAACTATTGAAGAAGAAGAGGAAGAATCATCTTAAAGTAAAATTATGGCTATATATAATCCAAGAAATTCAATTATGAATCCTCCATTCTATGTTTCCATGAAAATTAGAGAAAAAGTAGCGCATTGTTGTCTAATTGACGTTAGTTCAGGGCCAAATGTCGTGTCTAGAATTATCATGGAAGAATTGGGACTTTCATGCTCTAAAAAAAAATAAAAAAACATGTTAGCTTATAATAATAAAAAACAAGGTACTATTGGAGAAATCAAGGATGTAACTCTAGTATTATGTGCTCATCCTGAGATATGCATCACTTGCAATATCCAATTAATTGATATGCATGTAAGTAATTGTTCAATCATCCTTGGTCGTTATTGGAAAGCGTTGACAGGTGGATACATGTCCATGGATGGGACTCATATGTATCTCCCAAATGTTGGTAAGAGCATTATAATTATTCATGAAGATAGCATTTTTCCATAAATAGAGAGCATTTTGCAACTTCATGGAAACTTCATTGAAGAGGACATCGACATCTATTCTATCTTCCTTGAGGAAGAAAAACCTATTTTACCATCTATTGATATGGATGATCATGTTTGACAAATGCATTTTTATGGTGCATGCTCAAATGATGGGAAGGGTGTTGAGATTGTGTTGTATTCTCCTCTGGGAAAAATTCATAATTTTTCTGACATACCTGAGTTTTCCTATACCAATAATGTTGTAGAGTTTGAAGCTCGTATTCTTGGTATTGAAAATGTTTTCAATCTCGGATGCAACCACATTACTGTTTTTGGTGACTCTGAGTTAGTTTTCAACCTCGCTAAGAATATTTACAAACCATTGAAAAAGATATACGCGAGAAGTCTGGAAACTAATTTCTAATCTATTATATTTCAATGTTTCTTATATGCACATAGAATTGAATTCCATGGCTGACAGGTTAATTTTTTACACAGCTCATCCTGAAAGGAAATTACTCTGTAAAAACCCTAAATGCACATTCCTCTACTTATATCATCCACACATACCAGATAATGAGAAATCTTGGAAATTTTTTCTTGATAATGAGAGCATATGTGCTTTCTTAAATAATGAACCTTTGATTAAAAATGAAATCATCTCTTTAGATGATAATAAATTTCCAAAGGGATTAACTCCTTTAGAAGGATCATTCTCTTCTAGTGATGTCAGTAGTTATAAGAAAACAGAACTAGAGGATTCGAGAAGAAATATAGGGGATACCATTCCTGTGAACATTGGGACGGGAGAAGATCCAAATTTTTTAAAAATTGGAGCCCAGTGTTCAGAAGAAGAAATAAATAAATTCATAGATTTGTTTCATGAATTTTGTGATGTCTTTAACTAGTCTTATGTTGATTTATGTGGCTTTGATCCAAGTATAATTCAACATGCTATTCCAATTAAAGTATATTCTAATCATGCAAGACAAAGAAAAAGGCATGTAAATCCTGCGTTTGAAGCCACTATTCGTAAGGAAGTAGAAAAGCTATTAGTTTCCCATATTATTTTTCCTAAAAATATTCAAAATGGGTTGCAAATCTTGTCCCTGTTAGGAAGAAAAATGGGGATATTAGATTATGTGTCTATTTTTGCGCCCTTAATAATGCTAGTGTAAAGGATAATTTTTCAATTCTTAATATGGATTTAATTCTTCAGCAAGTTGCAGAGTCTCAAATGATGTCACTTCTAGATGGATTTTCAGGGTATAATCAAATATGCCTCAAGAGATCTGACAAATACAAAACAACCTTTACTACTCATTGGGGCACCTTCACATATGAAAATATGCCTTTTGACTTAATTAATGTTGGTGCTACCTTTTAGAGAGCTATGCAGATAGCTTTTGATAATCTAATTGGAATTTTTATTCAAAATTATCTTGATGATTCAACCGTATATCATTTCAAACTTCTTAGACAAGTATTCTTGCATTGTCAGAAATATGGTATGTCCTTGAATCCAACAAAGTCTATTCTAGATGTCACTTCTGGAAAATTACTTAGTCATATAGTTTCATATTATGATATCAATATTGATCCAGAAAGAATCATTGCTATCAAAAATCCTCTTGTTCCTACTTCAAAGAAGGAAATTCAATATTTTATGGGAAAGATCAATTTTGTAAAGAGATTCATTCTAGATTTTTCTAGTATGGTTAAACCTATCCATAATCTGCTGAAGAAATCCAAAGTCTTTTCCTATACTCCAAATATTGAAATATACTTTGTTGATATTAAATATGATACAATTTCATCTCTTGTTTTGGCTAAACCTAATTTTTCGAAAGATTTTATCATTTACAAAAATGCCACTAAAGAAACTTTCTCTACTATTCTTCTTTAGAAAGATGATGAAAATGCAAAACATCTGGTAGCTTTTATGAGTCAAAGTATATCATATGATGAATTGAAATATACATTAATTGAGAAACACATGTTTTCTCTCGTAAAATATATTGAAAATTTTCGACACTTCATTCTTAGTAAGCATATTGAAGTTAAAGTCCCTTTTCCTGTTGTTAAATTCTTGTTATCTCAAACTTTTTTGTCAGGAAAATTAGCACATTGGCTTGCTAAGATACAAGAACATGATTTAACGATCAGAACTACCAATACAATAAAGGGACGTGATTTCACACTATATATGGATTAATATGTTGAACCAAGATGCATTTCTGAAAATAATGATGAAGCCTTATCTGCCTTATTCTTGATCTAAAATGAAACTATTGATTTTGCAAATCATCCTTAGTATCGGGATATTATTTATTACTTACAAAATGAACGTTGACCCGATTACCTAGAAAACTATGAACAAAGGAGGCTTTGTCTTGAAGCTTCTAAATATCTCATTCTAGGCTCCCTTTTATTTTGTAGGACCGCTGACGAGTTATTATTGAGATGTATTGATGGTACAACAACCCATAATATGCTTGAAAAGATTCATGGAACTATTGAATTTGATATACACATTAATGGGAATTTTGTTGCTAACGCTACTGCGCATAAAGTCTTAGGGATTGGTTATTATTGGCCCTCCATCTTTAAATACTCATACAAGTTTGTACAATATTATAATGAGTTTCAGAAGGTTGTTGGTAGAGAAACGTTTTATGCTATGCCTTTATAGTTGGTCATACCTAATTTTCCATTTTCTAAATAGCGATTTGACTTTGTTGGGCCTATTGATCCTCCTTATTATGTGGGTCATGTGTTCATTTTAACTGTTATATATTACATTACAAAGTGGTCTAAAGCATCTCCCCTCAAACATGCTAAAGACGAACAAGTGATCTATTTTCTCAAAACCAATATATTTTCTATATTTTGTCTTCTAATTCAAATCATTTATGATAACAGACCAGATTTTATGTCTGGAAAGTTGACTCGTTTCCTTAGTAATTTTGGAGTGAAGCATTTCACTTCATCAACCTATTACCCTGAAGAAAATGGGCAAGTTGATTCAACAAACAAAAATCTAGTTAAAATATTGAAGAAGATCATTGATGATAAACCCCCCCAATGGCACACCTTATTGAAATTGGTCTTATGGGAAGATCATACAACCACAAATACAAGCACATGGCATACCCCATTTTAATTTCTATATGGTCAGGAATTTGTTATGCATGTTGAATTTGAACTTACCCCTCTCAAATTATCTTTATAGGATGAAGAGTTGAATTCGACAAATATCCCTCAGAGATTAAATGATTTATTGGCCTTAGAAGAATAGAGGAGCTATGATATTAATAATTTAAAGAAAATGAAACAATATGTTAAAAAATATTTTGATAAAACAGTTAAATCGACTACTTTCGAAGCTGGTGAAAAGGTGCTTTTATGGGATTCTACTCATGCAGATAAAGGGAAACACTCATAATTTCAAAAATTATGGTCATCTCTATACATAATCGCCTATGTTGTTGGAAATAACTCTTACTTGATCAAATATAAAGGTGGTATGTTATTCTCCTATACCACTAATGGTTCACATTTGAAACACTGTGTTGAACCAGAAAATAACTAAAAGTTAAATTCTGAATTGTTTATTGTATATATTTGAGTTTAGTTTTATTTTGTGCTTTTGTTATTTGGTTTTCTTTTTCATTTGCTTGGGTTTTATTTTTGGAAAATGTTTTAGGTATCTAGATCAGTCAAGTTACATCATTTTTCATTAGTCTTGCAAAACGTTTATTAATCTAACCTGAGTGTATGAAGGATGCAAACAATGAAGACAAATAATTTTTCCCTTTTTTTGTTCGCAATGTTATTTGTTGAGTTATTGTCAGTTGACTAAATATGCCTTGCTTGAAATTGATTGTTATAGGTCTTCCTCTTTTTCTTCTTTCCCTTGCCCCCCTTCCATGAGTTTTCATTTGGCATACATTTAAAATTTTGTTCTGAAATGTTTTTTGAAATATCATATCTAAAAATAAAGTTTAATCAACAAGTCTAAAAGACCAAATATTCTTGATAATGAAACCATATGTCTTGATTTCTAGTCTACTAAGATTAGATTTCCCTATGGGGTCACAATGTGTTGAATCATATTTCGTCCACCTATTTTAAAGTTTGCAAAGTGTTGCAAAAATTTTAACTGATAAATAATATTTAAAACTATGGTAGGTGGGGTCCCCTAGGGAAGAGCACTAAAACTATCTAGTTCTTATATGGAAAATATCTCAGCGTTTGACATGGTATTGATCTATCATATGATGTTTTTCAGTCGAGTATCTCCTTGTGCATGACATCAAATAATTTTTTTTCAAGATTCATTTAATTGCATTATTAATAACATACTTGGGTAATAATTTTTCTCATGGCACAAAAGTGGTATTCGGTATGATGATATGCCTCAATTTTGGTATGCCTCGCCTCTTAGTAACATTAAAGGTTGCATGGGAAAATTCCAACATATATGACCCAACATACTTTACTTATCACGAAGGCATATAAATGCTCCAATTTATGATATGCATCAACTTTGCATGGCATGAAAGTTTGGTATTAAAACTTATGAAAAATGTTTGGTATTAAGTGATGCATCGGTATTTATCTTAAAGCAAATGTTGATGTCTATGGTTTATATTTTATTTGCATTGCATGGAATATTTTATCTCATGAAAAACATAAGGTTGCAAAAGAATGTGCATGATTTTCATGATTCATATGATGATTGACGCGCCCCACTTATCACAATGGTACTAGGACTTATTCAATGGTGTTTTGATGGCATATATGGCAAAGTTTTAAAACCCAAAGCATATTTGGAAATTGGTAAAACCCTAGAATGTATGAGTTTATTGTTTAACTATGAGGTTGATGAGATAAGAAGGTTGAATTGGCTATCGTGTACCCCATGCATAAGGGAATTGACATTAAAGGTGTCGAACCCTCATTATACCACATTTACAGTTTGTTGAAGATGTTTAATTTCCTCATTTAGCATGCAAAGACTATGCAGAGGAGTTATGTGGATGTGTTTTGGCTCCAATTAAAAGCAACAGGTCGTTGGATAATTGTTTCAACCTTGGGACTGATATAAAACTATCATCTGGACAAGCCATGTACCCATGCAATATTTGAAAACATTAATGTAGAAAAAATTGTTGTTAAAAGAATTAATAAGGCTTTGCTAGTTGCTAGTTGCAAAGAATGTTGAGCGAATTATGCTGAAACAGATAGACATGTTATTGGAACAATTGGTTGAAAATATTTATTTTTGGTTGAAAGGATTTATGTTGACAAAAATTGCATTGGGATTGTGTTCCTTTGCAAATTCTTGATTGTTTTCACTGTCACCCATTCATTTATTCACTTTTCATGCTCATTTTTGCATTCTGGAATGGTTTGACTGCAAAATTGAAATGATAGTAAGTGAAAGAGTTATGGATTAAATTCATAATGATGATTGTTCTCTTACACTAAAATGTGACCTGGGTTCAGTCCAAAATTTGTTTAAAAGTCTAAGAGAAAGAATAAGTTTTAAAACCATGGTTTTAATGTGCAAAGGCATGTACTCCAGCTCGACACTCTTATCATTTCCTTAACTAATATATTTTCTTGTGTTAAAAAAATTTGTTTCCTGAGCTTTAATGTGATATAGAGGTTCATATTTGAAACAACTAGTTCGTTGTTCTCCATATTCCCATGGTTATGAATTTTACATACTGTGTTTGGTATGGTTATTGTGTTAAACTCGCCCAGTTTTCTTGACTATTTTATATTATGTTTGGATTAATCGATATGGATATATGGGTTGAAGTTTATTCTTAAAAGGAATCTTTTGTCATTCTCATATTATATTTTTCATATGGTGGTTCCATGAACATTCCACACTCTATTTGGTATGTCGAATATCTCATTGTGTTAAATAATTCTCAATTTTAAAATCGCCACATGAACTCTTTGATGATTTTCATCTTGGGTTTTGGTAAAATGATAGCATTTTTTTGAAAGGATGGTATAAGGTTTATTGGTGTTGTTTTTGAATATGGTAAAGAGAGTTGAAATATCCCAAATCTAGTTCATTTTATTTGAGTTTGAGTTGTAGTGTGTAGATGGGAGTTATCATTTAAACAATGCTCACAAATAAAATGAGCACATAGTAAAAACAGGTGTTGAGTTGAAGATTTGAATAAGCTTTTAATGGATATTTTGTGTCATGTCCATTTTTTTCACTTTCATAAGCATATTTGATATTTCCATGTATCCTAAAGATAATAGTTCAGAATTTATGTTGAGTTGTTGCACATAATGGTAGAAAGATGTCCCAACTATTCATAATTTTCATTTTACATATTTAAATTATTTGATTTCTTTTATTAAAAAAAATATAAAGGTGGTTGGGTACAAAGAGGCATAGAACAGGACTTTATGTAGAAGTTTCAAGTTGTTAAAAGAAAACAGAAGGGTGAAATATTTATGGAGAATGTGGATGGGATTTTCTCCCCTCGTTTTACATGATTCCCTTTTCATTTCCCTTTGTAGACTTGATCTATCATGCTATATTCAAAGCTTTATTTGTCATATTCAATAAATTTTGCAAAGTATGTTTACTTTGTTGCATGTTGTATTGTACTTTAAAGACTTTTATTGACTATTTGAAATGGAAAATAGACAAGCTTATTTAGCAAGGGAAGTAGAGAAAATAAAAAAGGAAATAGGGGAGGCAGAGAAAGAAGCACAAACACATTCTGGCAAGAAGGGAGAAACAAGAAAATAAGGTTCTCGATTCATTTTGATGGATATTCGGAAGAATTCAACCAGATTGTATAGACTAACCACTTGAATTTGGGTGGGCATCCAGCCTTACCTCAATAACCAGCTCCTCCTTGTGCACCTTTGTAGCTTTACCCTAGTATTATAGACATCCATGAGCCTCCCCTTCAACCTGTAAACGATGGATGACAAAATAATCTAGTGAACCCCCGTCCCCCCCACCCCCTCTAGTGTTGCACATTGGCCTATAAGCCACAGAGACCCCTCTTTACCACATGTCTCTACACATCTTATTACTTTATCCTTCTCTATAGCTCATTCCTCTCCAAGGGATAGTAAAATGTACTCTCCAAAAATTCCAAAGGACAAGGGAAAGAAGCATATCAACATCCCAAGTACATATACAATACGGTCAACTTATGCTCGGTCAAAGAAAGAACCAGTAAAAATAGATTTTGGTAGAAGATATATATCTTTCAATGATATGCATTATGAATTAAGTGATCCTGAAGGCGGAAAGGAGAGAGAGTTTAATTTTAGGAAGAAATATCCTGAACTTTTTGTGTTTCATGTCTAAGACAGTATTTATTTTTAGCATGACTTTGAGTAGACAACTGTCATATGATATTTATTTTGAGAACTTAAAATATCATATTTTTTACTAATGGGAGATATAAGTGTTTTGTTAATTATATATTATTATAATTAAGCATTTACTAAATTATGTCTATCTGTCATATATGTTGTTTATTTTATAATGGATTTACAAGGGTAAGTTTATAAGAAACAAAGTTTATAAAGAATTCTAGTGGGGCCCCACCTACTATTAGTTAAAATACATTGACTTCTATAAACATATCCGTGAGATTTTATCCCAAAACAAGTTTTACTCTCTCATAAACTAAGATTTAATTTAAGATCACTGTTAATTAAAGTGATCCAAATTTGTCTTGTGTATTCAATCTTTTCCTTTTTGGAATCAGTTTCCCTTGTATGTTTTTTATTACATCTTGTACTTCTAAGGATATCTTTGGTCCAGGCCCTTGCAGGGACCTAAAGAGACATTCTCAGTTGTAACTCAAATTGGTATTTAATAAAATCCTTTGTTGATTCCTTTTTCACTATGTGAATTGTTGGAATACTATTATTTCAGACTTGTATTATTGTTTCTATTACATATTTCAACACTTTGTTTGCATTTAAAAAAATTTGAATTCATTTTGTATCACATTATTTATTTATGAGTTGCATTATTTAGTTAAAATTTATAAATTGTTGAATTGTCGAATTTCTTTATTGGTGGCCATGCAATCAAGTTCGCACCAAAAGAAATTAGAGTTGGACATGTTGGCCCAGGATGTTATTCTTTTCCAACAACCCATTCTTCTTCCATCGAGTAGTAAGAGAAATGGTGAATAGGAGGGCCAGGTTTCTTCCTAGGTTTAGATGTTTTTTATGCTTAGTTTCTCTTTTTGTTTCATGGCTATAAGCCAATGCAACTTAGGAGTTCAATCTATTTTTACTTCTACAAACATGTTATCATATTTTTTGGCTTTGTGAGGCAACTTATACCTAAACTGGACTAGTGATGAGTTGGTTTACTCTCATGAAAACTCATCACCAATAGACTACGTGTGTGTGTGTATATATATACATATATATATATCTTCTACAAACTTGTTAGCATATTTTTTGGCTCTGTGAGGCAACTTATACCTAAACTGGACTAGTGATGAGTTGGTTTCCTCTCATGAAAACTCATCATCAGTAGACGATGTGTGTATATATATATATATATATATATATATATATATATCTTATAGCATTTAATTTATAGAATCTAACTTGCAAAAACAAATTATAAGTTGAAAAGTAGATTTCAGATCCAGGAATTCTGTTTCTTGAGGTCTGACTGAAATTTTGAAGGGCTATAAACTAGGGTGATATTCCCACATACCTTTCCTAGCCTGACAAGATTCGAAAAATGTTTTTGTATGAAGAATCATTATTTCTTGCATCAACACCTTAGAGGTTGTAATGTCCCCCACCTCTTGATAAAGAGGTTGTGAGAGACTTAGTAGTCTAGTTGTCCCCACTAGACTATAGTCTCATGTATCTTGGGGACCAAGACACCCCAAAGCACTTACCTGAGCATAATGTTATAATTTTAAGTTGAATTTCGAAGAAAAGTGAAATGAAGAAAAGAAAAGAAAGGAACATGTGTGGAAAAGCTAGGAGTTAACCCCAGGGGTTAACTAATTCAACAGAAAATTAGACCAGGGGTATAAAAGAAAGGAAGGGTGCATCTCTCACTCATTCTGGATTATTATTGATTTTACATTTTGGGCTCTTGAGCACAAAGACTCTTTGAGGGTTTTGAGGTTACAAACCCTATAGATCAGCTCAGTGGTGAAAGATTACACCTATCTTGATCCAAGCTTGGTCCCGGGGGTGCAATATTCCTCCCACACCATTCTATAGTAGGTTTTGGTCCTATCCATCAACAGAGAAGGAGACAGGGCGCAACTTCAAGGGTTTTCCAGTAGGGGGCGCACCATTTGGAGGAGATCCATTCGATCTAGGGAAAGGAGAAGGAGTTTAGGCAAAAGGACTTATGGGTTTTCTTTGTATGTCCTGGGGAATCCTTTATGGGCCATTGTGGAGGATATTTCTCTATTATATTATTTACTGGATCTTGGAACGATTTGGAGAGAAGGAGGTCGCACTGCAGATTGAGGATTCAACTATCTGGAGGTTCAAATATTCATCATTCAACTTGAGACTTTGCCAGGGGGTTGATCTTGACCCAGTCTACAGTGCTAGTAATTTTGGTGGTTATTGGAGGTCTTAAGGAAGGAGGCTGGAATATTGGGCTTCACAGAGAAGAAGGGCGCCCTGCGTAAAGTGGATCTGCTCATCTGAGTAGGAAAATATCCTTCAATTAGCTTGAAACTTCATATGGGAGTTTGTCTTGTCATGATCTATTATTCGAGAGATTTTGGTAAGTTTTGGAGACCTTGAGGAGGAAGGCCAAATTATTGAGGTTCTATAGCCATCCAGGAGGGCACATATCATCCAACAAACAGGGCCTTCATTCATCTATAGGGAAGCCATTGATCTTATATCTTCATCAGTTTATTATGGAGCCTTTGAAAGCTATTATCTTCAATTTTGTGAAGTCTTTGAGCAAATATTCTCCCAACTTTATTATTCTTATTGTATTTTCTCATATCTATAGATCCATTGTATCTGGATCATTATAATATCTAAATAAAGGTCATATATGAAGTTGTTGATTTTGTATTGATGTTATATGCTTTAATCTTGTTATATGTTTATGATATATGTTCAGATCTACATTTCCATGTTATGATATCCCATGAATAAACCCTTAATGCACAACTATATGAAGTACACCTGCAAATACAACAAAACAACAATAAACAGTTAACCAAATAGTGTTCCAAGAAAAAAATTTGGCTTGGGACTATTTTTACTTCTACAAAATTGTTATCATATTTTTTGGCTCTGCGGGGCAACTTATACCTAAACTGGGCTAGTGATGAGTTGGTTTCCTCTCATGGAAACTCATCACCAGTAGACTGCATGTATAGATATATTTTTATAGAATTTAATTTATAGAATCTAACTTGCAAAAATAAATTATAAGTTGAGAAGTAGATTTCAGATCCAGGAATTCTATTTCTTGAGGTTTGACTGAAATTTTGAAGGGCTATAAACTAGGGTGATATTCCCGCATACCTTGCCTATCTTGAGAAGACTCGAAAAAAAAAATTGTAAGAAGAATCATTATTTCTTGCATCAACACCTTAGAGGCCTAGGCTTTCATGGATCAAATCTTTAAGCTACATGGTATGCCCACTTCCATTGTCTCATATCAGGACCCCACATTCACCAACAAATTCTGGTAGGAACTATTTAAACTTCAAGGTACACATTTGAATATGAGCACTGCATATCATCCCAACACTGATGATCAAACAAAAGTGGTCAACAAGTGCCTAGAAACCTATTAGGGATGTTTTTCTTTTGAAAATCTGCACCAATGGGCACTTTGGCTTCCCCTTGTTGAATAGTGGTACAACACCACTTATCATGCAGCTACCAAAATGTCCCATATGAAGTTGTTTATGGCCAAAAAACCCTATGAGTGGCATCCTATGTACTAGGAACCTCCAAGTTCATGAAATAGATAGAACACTTCATAGATGAGAAGGCATTATCTATATCCTGAAGGACAACTTTTTTATGGCGCAAAATCGAATGAAACATCAAGTTGATCAGCATAGATCTAAACATTTTTTTAACGAAGGGGATGAAGTGTTTCTTCGCTTGCATCCTTATAAACAAACATCACTCAAAGATAAATTTCCCCGGAAGCTAGGTCCCAATTTCTATGGTCCCTATCAAATCATTCAATGCGTTGGTCAGATCACCTACAAGTTGGCTCTCCCAACCCACTCTAGGATTCATTCAGTGTTTCATGTGTCTTGTTTGAAGAAAGTTGTGGGATAAGATGTAACATGGGAACTAACAATGATTCTACAACAATTTCCTCTCCTTCATCCTTGAATATTTTTTTTAAAGGGAGGGGCATGTTAGGGTCCTACCCTAACCCCCTTACTTAGATATTTTATTAATGTATGAGGCCACCTTCCTTGAATAATGCCCATTAAATAGTCAGTTAATAGTCATTGATTATAATAAAGGGTCCTTTTTAGTAATAAGGCCCAAATTAGTTGGCCGACTCTCATTATAAGGGACCCATAGGTAGTTAAGATTCTCTATAGATAGTTACATATTGAGTATAAGGTTATGTGTTGTTTTGTCAAGAATTTTTATCGTGTTTGGAGCATTTATATTTGAGGTTTCCCTCTTGAAGAGGCAAGTGAACATAGGTCTCTATTCTTATCTCTCTTTTATCTTATGTTCTTGGGTTTTGCACTACATTTCATGTCATTGTTATAAATTTTTGGGTCAATTACACTAAAAGGATGGTATTGCACTTCCTATAAAACTTCATGTAAATAAATTATGAAGTACATGTACATTTGAACAATGCAATGGAAGTTTGCACAAGTCAATTTCTCCAAACCCTAGACACCAACTCCTCCTAGCAAGGAATTTCTCGCAGCTAAAGCTAACCACTATAACACTTGTATCATAAAAGTGTACCTCCAACTATACCATCACAACACATGACAATTAATCCCCCAAGCAAGTCATGTCACTAAGATCTATCAATCATAACATGACATCAAGCTCCAAGTCCTCCAAGTAAATCATTTCACCATGTTCAAGATCTCCAAATTAGTGCCCTAGTCTTACTTAGGTTTTACAAACCCTAGCCATCTTGTATCACAAAAGCACATGGATTACAAGACAACTCTAGAACTAGCCTCCAAGTCTACATGTCCATCTTAGGGTTTGATGTTAATGATTATAGCTCGGACAGGTGCTTCTATATAGGCTAGGTGTCAAGCATGTAGAAGATGTCCAAAGCCTCTCTAGGTACTTGCTTAATTTATTAAGTAAGTGACTTTTATGTTTCTTTCCTAAGTTTGACTTAGGAAAAGCATGTTAATTAAAACAATTAATCAATGTTGTCTATTGACTAAGGATTTATAAGGTTAAGTGAATTAGATGAGATATTGACCATTGATCTCAAGTGAGGCTTAGGATTTAATCCTAGCCATCCATCACTTTGGAACATTAAGGGTTAGGATTTTGGTAAATGAAATGTTATAAAAGAAATCCTAAGGAGAGGATAAATAAACACATTTAGTTGACGGTCATTGAGAGAGTGATTTTCTCGAGTGAAGAGTGAGAGACTCAAGGTTGAGGAGAGAGAAGTGTGTCAATAGAAAATTCAAGAGAAGGGAAATTGAGTGGAGGCCAAGTTAACTGACTTCCAAAGGGTCGAAATTTGTACCAGTCACTACTATGAAGGTTTTGTGCAGAGATATGTATGGATCTGTACAACAACCATATCATAGGAGAGAGAGAGGGAGGTTGAACATATTGGGTTTCTAGTGGGATGATTTTTCTGAAGGGGTCGAGTTACAGGTTCCATTGTTGTGCAAATTATGTATTTCTATGTAGGTCAAATAATAATCAAAATCAATTGAATGTTGGTTTCCCAATTTGGGTTTCCTAGGTAAAAACTTGTGTAATGTGTGATTGATTTTTCTACTTGCACTTCCACTGCATTTGTCGTTAAAATAAAAGTGTATTTTTATTCATCGATTTCATATTTAATTACTAGGTTAATTTAAATTATGGGTATAAAATATTGTTATAGAATTAAAATCGGATCTGGTATTCTAGGTTTTTAATATGGTATCATAGCGATAAACTCTAAAGGAGTAGGAGATCAAATTTGTCACGGTTTTACAGTAGATTACTTTCCAACAGTTTAGTATTTTTTGGTTGAGTATTTGATTGGACAAGATGGTTGCAACTGGACTGAGAATTGAAGACCAATTGGAGGGTGCATCCAACTACAGTCCCTGGAAGGAGAGGATAGCATTGGTTTTGATGGAGAATAGGATTTGGGAGTTTGCAAATCATAAAATCACCCCTCCTATCGATGCTACACAATTGATTGACCATAAAAAGAAGGACGTGAAAGCTAGGAGGATTACTCTATATGTGGTAAATTATCATGTGATCCCTCATCTATCTGGAAAAAATAAATCTAGGGATATGTGGGAGGCTTTGACAAAACTATACCAAAGCCATAACTAGAATAGGAATATGGTGTTGAGAGAGAAACTCAAGGGAACGAAAAAATGTCAGGATCAGATATGGTAGCTTCTTATCTCACTGAGATCACACAAGTTTTTGATGAGTTAGTAGTAGATTGGGAGGCAATGTCAAAACAAGATTTGGTGAGAATGGCCTCGAATGTCTTCGCTAAACCATGATCTCCCTTCATCAAAAGCATTGTTGCATGATAAAAACTCCCTGACTGGGAGATATTTTGGGATATATTCATCCGAGAAGATATTTGAGAGAAATCTCTACATGGAGTCCAACAAAAGGGGAGTGATAATGAGAACCTTACTCTTGCAAGTCAAGCAAGGAAGGGAAAGGGAAAAACCAAGAATAATACTAGTGGGGAGGCCACCTCTCAGGATGGAAAGAAAAAGGATATGGGAAAGGTTAAATGTTTTTCTTGTCACAAGTTTGGCCATTATGTAGGTCAGTGTTCGAAAAAGAAGAAGGGAAAGAATAAGACACGAGTTGTAGCATTAGCAGAGACACAGGTGAATGTGTTTTCCACCAAGTTTGAGAAGGAGTTCTTGTTGGTTTCTTGTCTTTCTAGGACCTTAGCCAAGGATCCCTGGTTCATGGACAGTGGTGCTTCTCATGATATTATGGGATATCGAGAGGTATTCACCAGTATTTCAGAGGAAGACTCAAAACTACATAAGGATCTTGGAAATGATGCTAGGTGTGTTGTAGAGGAGATTGGGAATACTCAATTTCAGTTAGAGTCAGGAATTCCTTTAGAGGTGACAAATGTGCTATATGTACCAAGGATAACCAAGAACCTACTTGTAGCCTCAGCCATGGAGGAAAAGGGGTATGAAGTCTATTTCTAGGATGGATAGGTACTTGTTAGGCTGAGAGATTCTAGTCCAATCTCATGATGAGTAATGTTGGTCCCCGGTTTTGACCATGTTCTTTGCCCATACTACATACCTTTGACCTCCAACTATATGCCAGTACCACCCTTTTTGACCTCCTTTTGATATAATCAACATCCCTTTACCACCCAAAGGGGTCACCTAAGGTATCTTTGAAATTCAAGTTATTATTATGCATTTTTAATACTTTAATTTGATAAATGGACTAATATCACTTGGGTAGGTACCATTGCTATTCTTGGCGTAGGGTTCCGGTACCAGGTACCAACTCACACCGTAGCGGTACCAGTGGAGCAGTTCGGAATCGATGCATCATGGCATGCATTATGGTTCGAAGGGGGAGATAGCAGAGTCACAGGCCAGCTGGAGCTGTTGCCACAGAGTGCTCGAGAGTGTGATGATTCCCTTGGGTCGATTATGCTTCAAGTGTTCACACTTCGTGACACTACGTGTCACGAAGTTGTGAAATGAGTTTCAGTTTCATTTCAAGACTACTCTCGGATCAGGGATCCGTTGCTTTACGTTTCTCTGTCTAAAGACTGTTAC
>JASDQU010011442.1:26163-42797 GCA_032191745.1 Picea mariana | reverse complement strand
TTGGGAGTTCATATATTAGTTGATGTCGAAGTTTCGAATACATGTGGGACACCTTGTATGCATACTACCCATGTTATGTTTATAACATATGTCGGACATTGTTATATTATCGACAATGTTAATGTGGTAGGTGGATGCATTGGTAACATGTGATCCTGAATGAGTTGGCGCTTACTTAGCACCTGTTGGTTGCTTGAGGTTTTGACGTGGCTTGCCTTGGGTTTAGCAAGTGATTAATGCTTACCCTCACCCCAACACGACATGACTAGCAATTAATGCACCAACTTGTTGTTCGAGCTACCATTTTGGGTTTTGGAATTCGATTCATTCGATAGTGGTTTGGAAGAAGTTGAGCTTTGGTAGCCGCAACAACTGCTTGAAGGTTCCTTTTAACCCGCACAACACCGGGTACTAGGGTTTCGATTCCCATCTAATGTGATTTTTGCTTAATATTTTATGCCTGACTTTGTAACTACATGTTGTGCTTGACATTCTATGCTTTCATGCTCCGTTTTAAAGGAAAATGAAGTTGTTATGCTCTTGGTTTTAATATATACGCATGCAGACTCAATATGAAGTAATTTATCCAGAGTAACTTTGCTCTCAAAGTTGAATGCTTTCTCCTCTTTTCCATAGCTCGAAATTGTGTTCTTATAGCCTTCAAAATGCAACTGAAGGGTCGAGTTGGAACGTTTCTAGTATATGGAAGGCCAAGGATTAGAGATCTCTTGTCGTGAAATGGAAACCCGACTCCATTTTGTATTTTCTGGTACAAATCCCTATGTACACGGGCTATAGTGGAGCAGCCTGCGTATACGCTTGTTGTATAGCCGATAGGGCATGTATATGTGGAAAAAATGTTAATTTTTAGCTCTGGATTCATCAAAAAGGGATAATAAGCCTGCATAGGGAAATGGAAAAAGGCCCTCTATGCAAGATAGCAATGGTGAGGCAAATCTTGCTATAACAATGATGTCACTTCTTGATGGATTTTCAAGGTATAATAAAATATGCCTCAAGAGATCTGGAAAATACAAAACAACCTTTACTACTCATTGGGGCACCTTCACATATGAAAATATGCCTTTTGACTTAATTAATGTTGGTGCTACCTTTTAGAGAGCTATGCAGATAGATTTTGATGATCTAATTGGAATTTTTATTCAAAATTATCTTGATGATTCAACCGTATATCATTTCAAACATCTTAGACAAGTATTCTTGCATTGTCAGAAATATGGTATGTCCTTGAATCCAACAAAGTCTATTCTAGGTGTCACTTCGGGAAAATTACTTGGTCATATAGTTTCATATTACGATATCAATATTGATCCAGAAAGAATCATTGCTATTGAAAATCCCCTTGTTCCTACTTCAAATAAGGAAATTCAATCTTTTATGGGAAAGATCAATTTTGTAAAGAGATTCATTCTAGATTTTTCTAGTATGGTTAAACCTATCCATAATCTGCTGAAGAAATCCAAAGTCTTTTCCTATTCTCCAAATATTGAAAAATCCTTTGTTGATATTAAATATGATACAATTTCATCTCTTGTTTTGGCTAAACCTAATTTTTCGAAAGATTTTATCATTTACACAAATGCCACTAAAGAAACTTTCTCTACAATTCTTCTTTAGAAAGATGATGAAAATGCAACACATCTGGTAGATTTTATGAGTCAAAGTATATCATATGATGAATTGAAATATACATTAATTGAGAAACACATGTTTTCTCTCGTAAACTATATTGAAAATTTTCGACACTTCATTCTTAGTAAGCATATTGAAGTTAAAGTCCCTTTTCCTGTTGTTAAATTCTTGTTATCTCGAACTTTTTTGTCAAAAAAATTAGCACATTGGCTTGCTAAGATACAAGAACATGATTTAACGATCACAAATACCAATACAATAAAGGGACATGATTTCACACTATATATGGATTAATATGTTGAACCAAGATGCATTTCTGAAAATAATGATGAAGCCTTATATGCCTTATTCTTGATCTAAAATGAAACTATTGATTTTGCATATCATCCTTGGTATCGGGATATTATTTATTACTTAGAAAATGAGCGTTGACTTGATTACCTAGAAAACTATGAACAAAGGAGGCTTTGTCTTGAAGCTTCTAAATATCTCATTCTAGGCTCCCTTTTATTTTGTAGGACCGTTGACGAGTTATTATAGAGATGTATTGATGGTACACAACCCATAATATGCTTGAAAAGCTTCATGGAACTATTGAATCTGATATACACATTAATGGGAATTTTGTTGCTAACGCTACTGGGCACAAAGTCTTAAGGAATGGTTATTATTGGCCCTCCATCTTTAAATACTCATACAAGTTTGTACAATATTGTAATGAGTGTCATAAGATTGTTGGTAGAGAAACGTTTTATGCTATGCCTTTATAGTTGGTCATACCTGATTTTCCATTTTCTAAATAGCGATTTGACTTTGTTGGGCCTATTAATCCTCCTTATTATGTGGGTCATGTGTTCATTTTAACTGTTATATATTACATTACAAATTGGTCTAAAGCAGTTCCCCTCAAACATGCTAAAGACGAACAAGTGATATGTTTTCTCAAAACCAATATATTTTCTATATTTTGTCTTCCAATTCAAATAATTTATGATAATGGACTAGATTTTATGTTTGGAAAGTTGACTCGTTTCCTTAGTAAATTTGGAGTGAAGCATTTCACTTCATCAACCTATTACCCTAAAGAACATGGGCAAGTTGATTCAACAAACAAAAATCTAGTTAAAATATTGAAGAAGATCATTGATGATAAACCCCCCCAATGGCACACCTTATTGAAATTGGTCTTATGGGAAGATCATACAACCACAAATACAAGCACATGGCATACCCCATTTCAATTTCTATATGGTCAGGAAGTTGGTATGCATGTTGAATTTGAACTTACCCCTCTCAAATTATCTTTATAGGATGAAGAGTTGAATTCGACAAATATCCCTCAGAGATTAAATGCTTTATTGGCCTTAGAAGAATAGAGGAGCTATGATATTAATAATTCAAAGAAAAGGAAACAATATGTTAAAAAATATTTTGATAAAACAACTAAATCGACTACTTTCGAAGTTGGTGAAAAGGTGCTTTTATGGGATTCTACTCGTGCAGATAAAGGGAAACACTCATAATTTCAAAAATTATGGTCATCTCTATACATAATCGCCTATGTTGTTGGAAATAACTCTTACTTGCTCAAAGATAAAGGTGGTATGTTGTTCTCCTATACCACTAATGGTTCACATTTGAAAGACCATGTTGAACCAGAAAAGAACTAAAAGTTAAATTCTGATTTTTTTATTGTATATATTTGAGTTTAATTTTATTTTGTGCTTTTGATATTTGGTTTTCTTTTTCATTTGCTTGGGTTTTAATTTTGGAAAATGTTTTAGGTATCTATATCAGTCAAGTTACATTATTTTTCATTAGTCTTGCAAAAATTTTACTAATCTAACCTGAGTGTATGAAGTACGCAAACAATGAAGACAAACAATTTTTCCCTGTTTTTGTTCGCAATGTTATTTGTTGAGTAATTGTCAGTTGACTAAATATGCCTTGCTTGAACTTGATTGTTATAGGTCTTCCACTTTTTCTTCTTTCCCTTGCTCCCCTTCCATGAGTTTTCATTTGGCACACATTTAAAATTTTGATCTGAAATGTTTTTTGAAATATCATATCTAAAAAGAAAGTTTAATCAACAAGTCTAAAAGACCAAATATTCTTGATAATGAAACCATCTATCTTGATTTCTAGTCTACTAAGAGTAGATTTCCCTATGGAGTTGCAATGTGTTGAATCATATTTTGTCCACCTATTTTAAAGTTTGCAAAGTGTTGCAAAAATTTTAACTGATAAATAATATTTAAAACTATAGTAGGCGGGGTCCCCTAGGGAAGAGCACTAAAACTATCTGGTTCTTATATGGAAAATATCTCAGAATTTGACATGGTATTGATATATCATATGATGTTCTTCAGTTGAGTATCTCCTTGTGCATGGCATCAAATAATTTTTTTTCAAGGTTCATTTAATTGCATTATTAATGGCATAGTTAGGTAATGATTTTTCTCATAGCACAAAAGTGGTATTCGGTATGATGATATGCCTCAATTTTGGCACACCTCGCCTCTTAGTAACATTAAAGGTTGCATGAAAAAATTCCAATATATATGGCCCAACATACTTTACTTATCACGAAGGCATATATGGTGGAATGCTCTAATTTATGATATGCATCAACTTTGCATGGCATGAAAGTTTGGTATTAAAACTTATGAAAAATGTTTGGTATTAAGTGATGCATTGGTATTTATCTTAAAGCAAATAGTGATGTCTATGGTTTATATTTTATTTGCATTGCATGGAATATTTTATCTCATGAAAAACATAAGGTTGCAAAAGAATGTGCATGATTTTCATGGTTCATATGATGATTGACGTGCCCCACTGATCACAATGGAACTAGGACTTATTAAATGGTGTTTTGATGGAATATCTGGCAAAGTTTTAAAACCCAAAGCATATTTGGAAATTGGTAAAACCCTAGAATATACGAGATTATGGTTTAACTATGAGGTTGATGAGATAAGAAGGTTGAGTTGGCTATCGTGTACCCCATGCATTAATTTTGAGTTGGCATTTATTACTCTTCCCCCCTAACTAAAATTGGTTGAGTTTTAGTTAACTTAACTAATGAGATGGTTCAACTACTTCAACCAATTCTAATTTTCTTAAAGGAAAAGGGAAAGGGAGGAACAAAGGAGGATAAAAGGAGAAGCATACTAAGGTTTGTTCTTTGAGTTAATGTTGAGATAGTTCAGTTTTCATTCATTCCTTAATTTATCACAAGCCTAATTTTATTTTATGATAGCAGGGTCTTATTGTAGACAACAACATTCTGGGCTGAATTACATCATTCAGACACTTGTTTTTTTGAGGTGTTGATCTATCTTTGATAGTTTGTGTAGACTTGTCTGTTTGTGAATTAGTTTTCATGACTGAAAAAGGCTATTGTGTAGAGACGAGTGGACATAAATCTATGGCAAGTTGATCCAACTTTTATAGTTCAGTTTTGTTTTTATGTCAGAGGTCCTTTTGTTTGTTCCATCGGGGACGTCTAAGTTTGACTTTGGTCTGAAATTTCTGTATGAGATTTTGTAAAGAGAATGACTCTTTGGTGAATTGGAATGAAATAAAGGATTGCTTTATGTCTCATTTGTCTTGATTATCATCTTGGTGTCTTACTTATGTCTTTACATTTGTCGTCAACAACTATTATATTCAGAAAATCATATTAAAATGAATTTCCAGCAAGCTTTTATTTGTGAAAAGACTAGCCTAAGCACTTGTAATTGATACTTGTGAGTTAGGATTTTATTTTTGATGGAAACCTAGGGTGACATTCCCCTTTATTTTTCTTTAGCCAAGAAGAATCTGAAAATGCTTGAGTAAGATAATTTAATATATTTTCCTCAACAATGTATCTCATCATGTACCAATATCACCAACACATGCACCTCATATATGTACCAAGAATATGCCTCACACCATGCACCAAATATGTGCCTCATACATATACCAATGACTCAACAAGATACCAAATGCATGACCATCACATCATCAATATATAACCAAGATTTACCTCAAACCATGTGCCTCAAGTATAAACCATGTGCCAATATATCCAAGATATGCACCAGAAATGTACCTCAACCAGCATGTACCATACGTCCAATATGTGCCTCAAGGAATATACCAAGACTCCCAAAGATATCCCTAAAGAATGTTCCTCAATATCACCAATATGCAACTTCATAACACATAGAATAACATACATTTACATCTATAAAAGACCGGGTGCCTTTGACATAGACATGTAGCTTTATCTCAGTACTCAACAACCTAGCACTAGCATATTCCCCAATTATGTATTGTCCTCGCAGAACAGAGACCTATTGTCTAGCGGGGCCTCACATGACTAGCTCTAGACAACCCGTGGGGGTGCCTCGCATGACACCCTCAAGCTGACCTATGATGGCCTACTAAATTAGGGTTACATAAAAATCCTTACTCTCTGTAACTCTGAAACTTTTTCTCTTCTTCCAAACTTTCTCCACTACCTCAAAATAGACCTCAGATTTGTTAATAGACCAAAATATTCTCACAAGATAGATATTCAATGAATTTGTGTTTGTACTTATGAGAAACTCCTTGAGTTGTCTTTATATTTTTTCTAGGTAACCTCTTTCCTTAATTTTAGGGCTTCTTGACTAACTTGTTACAACCACTTTACCCTTTCATTAATTCACTTGTAACCAATTAGGGGTTTCTTAACCATTCTTTGGGGCTTCCAACTTCATGAGGGAATATCTCCCTAACCGTGAGGAACCACGTGGCGTACCACCTATCACCATAAATGACACGTCGAGGACTATCCATATGTGAGTGTGTTACCTGCATTTGCACTGTCCTTCATGTCCTTATTCCTCAAACAAATTCAGGTCTCATGACCACACATATGAGACATTGCGTAGACTTCATCAAATGCACCCAACACATTTTATAGCATCGACCACTCTTGTTGACATCAATGACAACTAACTCACCATCAATCTCAATCACAACTCTGGGGTATCTCGAATGCTCTGAGGGTTGACATCAACGACAACCAACTATCCAACATGAATATGAGGAACAAATTTTGAGAATTGGTCTTCCCATAGAATATTCGAGTAAACAAACCGATAAATGATCATTGTTTTACCATTGATTCAAGATATAAGAAATCGAATGATTTCTTTCGAAAAAAAAGGTAATTTCTCAACCAATTCCTAGAATTTCTGCTAAAGCTTCACTTCGACATCAATCTCAATCTTTTCAACCTAAAACTATTATTTCTAGTGTATGGTGTAATTTTTGTGAAGAAAATCATGAAGAAATCACATGTGAACTTGGAAAGAATTCAAGGGAAATAATATTTGGGTAAAGAACCGATTCAACCATTTCCACATTAGATTGGGCATGAGAGAATGATTTCATGATGGTTGATACTAGGAATCATTCTAATCAAAACACAACTAAGGGAAATTTTAGTAAGAATCATTCTATTCCAGATTCTAATGGTTCATATTCTCAACAATCTAACTCTTGGAATACATCAAGCTCAATGGGTCATTTAGCTCAGACTGTTCAATAGTCTCATGTAGACATCTTATTCTTCTACCACCTTCCTTAAATATAACATCTTGAAGCACATGAATAATATTAAAGATAATGTTACACTTTTAGATATGGCCTCAGTTCCAAAACAACAAGAACATCTTAGAAATTTTATTGAAGGAAAAACCTTTGTTGTTGATAATATAACTATTGAAGAAGAAGAGGAAGAATCATCTTAAAGTAAAATTATGGCTATATATAATCCAAGAAATTCAATTATGAATCCTCCATTTTATGTTTCCATGAAAATTAGAGACAAAGTAGTGCATTGTTGTCTAATTGACGTTAGTTCAGGGCCAAATGTCATGTCTAGAATTATCATGGAAGAATTGGGACTTTCATGCTCTAAAAAAAATCGAAAAAACATGTTAGCTTATAATAATAAAAAACAAGGTACTATTGGAGAAATCAAGGATGTAACTCTAGTATTATGTGCTCATCCTGAGATATGCATCACTTGTAATATCCAATTAATTGATATGCATGTAAGTAATTGTTCAATCATCCTTGGTCGTGATTGGAAAGCGTTGACAGGTGGATACATGTCCATGGATGGGACTCATATATATCTCCCAAATGTTGGTAAGAGCATTATAATTCTTCATGAAGATAACATTTTTCCATAAATAGAGAGCATTTTGCAACTTCATGGAAACTTCATTGAAGAGGACATCGACATCTATTCTATCTTCCTTGAGGAAGAAAATCCTATTTTACTATCTATTGATCTGGATGATCATGTTTGACAAATGCATTTTTATGGTGCATGCTCAAATGATGGGAAGGGTGTTGATATTGTGTTGTATTCTCCTCTGGGAAAAAATCATAATTTTTCTGACATACCTGAGTTTTCCTATACCAATAATGTTGTAGAGTTTGAAGCTCGTATTCTTGGTATTGAAAATGTTTTCAATCTTGGATGCAACCACATTACTGTTTTTGGTGACTCTGAGTTAGTTTTCAACCTCTCTAAGAATATTCACAAACCATTGAAAAAGATATACGCGAGAAGTCTGGAAACTAATTTCTAATCTATTATATTTCAATGTTTCTTATATGCACATAGAATTGAATTCCATGGCTGATAGGTTAATTTTTTACGCAGCTCATCCTGAAAGGAAATTACTCTCTAAAAACCCTAAATGCACATTCCTCTACTTATATCATCCACACATACCAAATAATGAGGAATCTTGGAAAAATTTTCTTGATAACGAGAGCATATGTGCTTTCTTAAATAATGAACCTTTGAATAAAAATGAAATCATCTCTTTATATGATAATAAATTTCCAAAGGGATTAACTCCTTTAGAAGGATCATTCTCTTCTAGTGATGTCAGTAGTTATAAGAAAATAGAACTAGAGGATTTGAGAAGAAATATAGGGGATACCATTCCTGTGAACATTGGGACGGGAGAAGATCCAAATTTTTTAAAAATTGGAGCCCAGTGTTCAGAAGAAGAAATAAATAAATTCATAGATTTATGTGGCTTTGATGTCTTTTTGATGAATTTTGAATTTTGTGATGTCTTTACCTAGTCTTATGTTGATTTATGTGGCTTTGATCCAAGTATAATTCAACATGCTATTCCAATTAAAGAATATTCTAATCATGCAAGACAAAGAAAAAGGCATGTAAATCCCGTGTTTGAAGCCACTATTCGTAAGGAAGTAAAAAAGCTATTAGTTTCCCATATTATTTTTCCTAAAAATATTCAAAATGGGTCGCAAATCTTGTCCCTGTTAGGAAGAAAAATGTGGATATTAGATTATGTGTCTATTTTTGCACCCTTAATAAGGCTAGTGTAAAGGATAATTTTTCAATTCTTAATATGGATTTAATTCTTCAGCAAGTTGCAGAGTCTCAAATGATGTCACTTCTTGATGGATTTTCAGGGTATAATCAAATATGCCTCAAGAGATCTGACAAATACAAAACAAACTTTACTACTCATTGGGGCACCTTCACATATGAAAATATGCCTTTTGACTTAATTAATGTTGGTGCTACCTTTTAGAGAGCTATGCAGATAGATTTTGATGATCTAATTGGAATTTTTATTCAAAATTATCTTGATGATTCAACCGTATATCATTTCAAACATCTTAGACAAGTATTCTTGCATTGTCGGAAATATGGTATGTCCTTGAATCCAACAAAGTCTATTCTAGGTGTCACTTCCAGAAAATTACTTAGTCATATAGTTTCATATTATGATATCAATATTGATCTAGAAAGAATCATTGCTATTAAAAATCCCCTTGTTCCTACTTCAAAGAAGGAAATTCAATATTTTATGGGAAAGATCAATTTTGTAAAGAGATTCATTTGTGACATACCTCCTGTTTGTCGCGACGTCAAACCTCTTATAACAAGTGAATTTTTTTTTTGTTTTAAAAGTGTGTGCGTGCGTACACAAGGGAAACAACACATACGACTCTACGTCGCCACCCGACGACTAACAAGACGTAACCACGATGAACACCACCAGACGACATACAAGACACAACCATGATGAACACCACCAGACGACATACAAGACGCAACCACGATGAACACCACCAGACGACATAGGGCACAAAACAAGTAACTGCAAGCATTAAACGACAATCAATCGACCAAAAAAGATTGCCTACCCATCCATCCTACCCTGCAATGGTTAGGACCTCCAAGGCACATAAGCAACGCTCAAGCCCAAGTTCCCATCGATTTTAACCATTTAAGGTCTCAGGGATGGCAACTGTTCTGAGGAACATGGAGGTGTCTACATCCTGCCCGACACAAGCATACCAAGCAATTAAATGATCACATCACAGTACAATAATTATTGACTGAACGATTATGTCCTCTCCGGAATGCGCAAATCAGAAGGACTTCGACAATGACCAACCAATGGTAAGACAAGGTAAATTTCTACGACTCAATTGGTAATGATCTCAGACCACTTACTCCATTAATTCTATTAGTCGACGAGATATCCAGACAATCATAGAATAATGTGAATTGAAGTAATTGCAAACCCCCTTTACCAAAACGTAATAATCCATGATACTTAGTTCAAGACCTTACATATTATGTGTCGTCACTAACAACGAAATTTCAATAGCATTACAATAAATTAACATTGCCATTATCTTATTCTACAATAACTTGCAATTAAAATGACAAACAAATTACCTATCAAGTCATCGACACCAACCTTAGATCCTTATTTTATATTGCAATAAAGTACTACCTTTACATATTACCAACAATATATTTTAATGAAATTTCACCATACATATTACAATAACAATATATTACAGTAAGGTAATAATGCCATTACATAAATTTACCATAACTCAACAATCTAAATAATCCACAGCATTACATTGATGTGTTTCTAACCCTAACATTACCTATGATTTATAATACAAGAACATTACTCTTATGTGATTCAAGACAATACATTTTAAGGACATTACCTTTATACTTTACCACAATGATCAATGCATAACAGTTTCCTTCTTAAATGAATACATAACACAATCCCTTCTTAAATAAATGATTAAAGGAAATAAATCCCTTCTTTAAGGAGATAAAACTCACCAACTAGGCTTCCCAAATTATTTAAAATCACAATTACCCTAACTACCACAGCTCAATCATTCTCGCATTAAAATAGATAGCATCGGATTTTTTTTTTTTTAAACATCAATGGTGACAGAGCCTTCAAGGATTACATAAATCTAATATCACAATACTCTAATTACTACAGTTCACAATCACTCTCGCATCAATAAATAACAATAATAATTACAGAAATGTAACCGAATATTCATAAATTCCGGGAAGGTAACAGAATATTTTTCTATTCTGTTGGAGAGTCTTTTGTTTTTACTCCTCACTAACGAAAGATAAAGTCTTGGCATACACTTTATTTTGAAGGGTTAAGCGCACAACAATCACAACTGCCTAGGGCACGACTAACACACAGTCAACGCCACAAACGGGCTCTATGTTCTCCATTCTTGAGGATACTAAAAGCATTGAACTTGACTTGGCAATTTAATCGAGGATGTAACTAATCTCATCTGCTTGCATAAAGTCTGAATTATCCATAAAATTATTGCCCAATCATCATATGCAGCCCAATTATTAACAAGGAACATTATACACAACTCAAGGTTAAAAATTATGCCCGCATATACTTACTCATCCCATCTAAACTTTGATCGTTAGTACCATCTAACTGGGCATTAATGGTAAGCGAAACATTGACAGTATCAAGGCAGAATGCTAACAGAGAACAAGTTAGGAACAATCGTAATCTCAACGTGCTGTCTGGATAAAGACCGAATTGCTAGGAAATGAATTAACCTAAATGACTACAGGAAACTGCTGTGAACATAGTGTAATTAAATCTGGTTATTCGCAAGTCAACCGTCACATAAAAATGTTCCAATGCCCCAACACAATCGCACAGTTAAGATTTCTTTAAATAAATAAATCACTGCATTAACAACGCTGCTTGCTAGCAGGGCTGACACTGTCGATGTAAATAAAAACATCGCTGCAAGCATAAATCGAGGAAGGGAACCCTCAACTGCAACCCTCAACTACCGTAAACCCCTGAAACACAGGTAAAAATAAAATAAAAGAAATCGCTGCATTACCATAGCTCGAATCTCTCTGCCACAACTGCACAGTAACCGTTGCCGAATTGGTGTGCCCGTCGGACGATCAAAGCCAAGGTTGCAGTTTCGTGGGATATGGATCCCCCGACCCTGTCCCTCAACCAAAAAGGGTTTTACCTTCGAGTTGTACGTGAGAGCCACAGAATTTGGGTCGCTGCCCAGCCTACGCCCCTAAATGCACGTCTGTGCTGTGGAAAAATCACTAAGGGGTTGGGGGTAAAGGGAAACTAGACTCACGACAAGCACGTTGGCCTCAGAAGATGCCTAAAAAATGATCTATGCCTGTCCAGAGCGGTCAATACGTCCAACGTATTGCAGTAGGATGGGAAGGTGGTAAAGAGACACAATCATAGAGATTCATTGAGTGAAGGGTAGACACCATAACAGGTAGCATTTAACACAAGAGAAAAAGTTTACGCATCTAACAAATAAAGATATGCAGGTGGACGAAAATCAACGAATGAATACGTAGTTAAGGGATTGAGGGCAGGACACACATTTTGATTCAAATCATTCTAGAATTTCTGCTAAAATTACATTTCCTATACCGGGAAACGCAGAACATGAAAATCATAGTCCCAACGATGAAACACAAGTAAGAGTCAGCACAGACGAGGGTAGGGAGAATCAATGCAGATCTAAAACTGACCATTGAGTAAATGCAGATTTAAATATGTCCAAAACTATGAAATGCAGGGTTAAAGTTTATTCATCAATACATCATAACAAACGCAGAGCAGAGTTAAATACCCCCTTTTCCTACCCAATACATATGCAAACCCAACAATTAGATTTCCCTACCTAATACATATGCAGCTCTAGATCATAAATCCTAATGCATTCTACTCTAGAAAATAAAAATCATACCGTTGTCTTATCGCCTGCTTCGGATGACGTCCCGCGCTCCGTGCCGCTCCCACTCACCGACCGTAGAGACCTCACCGGTACCTCCCAACCAATCGCTAGGGGTACTCTGCTTCCCCCTTAGCCCCCCAATCTGCAAAGGGGCCACACAAATCCAGATGGTAAGTCTAGCTTTCCAGCTCGCCTCGCAAGGCTGAGCTACCACTCCTATCCGAGCTGGAAAAATCCCAACTCCCCACAAGTAATCAGTCAAGTCACAAATCCGGCAGCGTAACGTTACGCTTACAACCGATCCCCTTCTTCCTCATCTTCCCTTTCTTTTATAGAGTTTTTAGACCTTCAACTTTCCCCTAATCACATTTAATTTAAGTTTTAAATGAAAATATTCTAAATATTCTCCTTCGCACAAGTGTCGTCCATCCCCCTCTTTTCTTCATTAATTATTTTCTTTAAATTTATTAATTTTCTCATTTCCCTCACCCACCTAGAGTCGCTCCTAAATTTACTCCTAGGTGTTCCTAGATCCTCTTACATGTTTTAAATACTTTCCCTTAAAACTGATGTTACTAAATTAGCTCAAATTAGAAGGTTCTGAATTGCAGATTCCTTACTATGTTGACCTTGCTTTTTACCATAAGTTCCCATCTTTCCTTTATTATGTTTCCTCCATTACTTAGTTTCCTAATTCTTATTATTCCCTACTTTCCCCTTTTTATTAAAGCCAAAATGGCAGTTGCGCTATTAAATCTTTCCCTTTTATTATTAATTTAATATCTTTTGTACTTTCACAAGTTAACACATAATTTATTCTTTGCAATTTTTGAATCCATTATTTTTTAATTAAATTCTTACTCTCTTATTACCCCAATAATTTTATGAAGACTAAGCTATTACTTAAGTGGGTTTTTGTTTAAATTTTTATTTTTATTTTTAGGGTCTTTTTCTTAAGGTTAGACTAAAATTTTACCCTAGAAAAGTTTTAGACTTAGGACTTAGATTCTGAACTGGGCGACACTTGGTTAGGGAAGTTGTTTAAGGATTTCTTAAGGCGTTAAAGTCTTAGGTCCATCTAGGTTTGTTTTTCATCATCATCAACACGATGTGCTCTTCAGGACGCACTGCATGCTCCAAGGGTGCCACTCGCCTCGTTTGGTTCTTTTGCGCGACGTGCCCTTCAGGATGCACCACGTGATCCAAGGGTGCCACTCGCTTCTTGTGTTTCTTTTGCGCGACGTTCCCTTCAGGATGCACCATGTGATCCAAGGGTGCCACTCGCTTCTTGTGTTTCTTTTGCACGACGTGCCCTTCAGGATGCACCACGTGCTCCAAGGGTGCCACTCGCCAACTTGAATGATTGGTAGACGTCAATAACCCCTGGAGTCAACACTCCGCCAGGTGAACTTGTGGGAGACTAAGGGCTCTAAGGAATAAGGCCCCCGCCTTATTGCGTGCCCTTTAGNGACGAGAGTGCTAGTAGGCTGTGGCAGGGTTGCTATCCACACCTCTCCCTCAACCTCTCTGGAAATCGTGTGTGACCCCTTTACTCTATATGTGAGTCTGGTTGGCAAGCTATCGTCAGCCTGCATCATCGACAATCGTGTCAGAACATGTCCACATCATGTTATCAAATCAATGAAATATCATAGTAAATAAATCAACCCAAATCGCACACTCCCTGACTCAATCCGGAGTCCGAGGGGTTCCATCGATGCCTCTGCGTCCTCAAGGTCCAAAACCTTGCACACTCAATAAAACTGAGTCAATAGCACCTGTCTATGTCAAAGAAGTAAAACATCATGTCATCTATCATAACGCATCATAATCAAGGATAATGTTTTAATATCATAAAAGTCGAGATCACTTGTGAGCAAGTGTCCTCAAAGAATAAGTTTTCTCAGTGCGCCAGAGCGGGATGTTACATCATTCTAGATTTTTCTAGTATGGTTAAACCTATCCATAATCTGTTGAAGAAATCCAAAGTCTTTTCCTATACTCCAAATATTGAAAAATACTTTGTTGATATTAAATATGATACAATTTCATCTCTTGTTTTGGCTAAACCTAATTTTTCGAAAGATTTTATCATTTACAAAAATGCCACTAAAGAAACTTTCTCTACGATTCTTCTTTAGAAAGATGATGAAAATGCAAAACATCTGGTAGCTTTTATGAGTCAAAGTATATCAGATGATGAATTGAAATATACATTAATTAAGAAACACATGTTTTCTCTCGTAAAATATATTGAAAATTTTCGACACTTCATTCTTAGTAAGAATATTGAAGTTAAAGTCCCTTTTCCTGTTGTTAAATTCTTGTTATCTCAAACTTTTTTGTCAGGAAAATTAGCACATTGGCTTGCTAAGATACAAGAACATGATTTAACGATTAGAACTACCAATACAATAAAGGGACGTGATTTCACACTATATATGGATTAATATGTTGAAACAAGATGCATTTCTGAAAATAATGATGAAGCCTTATCTGCCTTATTCTTGATCTAAAATGAAACTATTGATTTTGCAAATCATCCTTGGTATCGGGATATTATTTATTACTTACAAAATGAACGTTGACCCGATTACCTAGAAAACTATGAACAAAGGAGGCTTTGTCTTGAAGATTCTAAATATCTCATTCTAGGCTCCCTTTTATTTTGTAGGACCGCTGACGAGTTATTATTGAGATGTATTGATGGTACAACAACCCATAATATGCTTGAAAAGATTCATGGAACTATTGAATTTGA
Organism: Picea mariana; assembly: GCA_032191745.1. NCBI lineage: Eukaryota > Viridiplantae > Streptophyta > Pinopsida > Pinales > Pinaceae > Picea > Picea mariana. The sequence goes on along the minus strand of JASDQU010011442.1, from coordinate 27,241 downwards.
TATACACATTAATGGGAATTTTGTTTCTAACGCTACTGCGCATAAATTCTTAGGGATTGGTTATTATTGGCCCTCCATCTTTAAATACTCATACAAGTTTGTACAATATTGTAATGAGTGTCAGAAGGTTGTTGGTAGAGAAACGTTTTATGCTATGCCTTTACAGTTGGTCATACCTGTTTTTCCATTTTCTAAATAGCGATTTGACTTTGTTGGGCCTATTGATCCTCCTTATTATGTGGGTCATGTGTTCATTTTAACTGTTATATATTACATTACAAAGTGGTCTAAAGCATTTCCCCTCAAACATGCTAAAGACGAACAAGTGATCTATTTTCTCAAAACCAATATATTTTCTATATTTTGTCTTCCAATTCAAATCATTTATGATAACAGACCAGATTTTATGTCTGGAAAGTTGACTCGTTTCCTTAGTAAATTTGGAGTGAAGCATTTCACTTCATCAACCTATTACCCTGAAGAAAATGGGCAAGTTGATTGAACAAACAAAAATCTAGTTAAAATATTGAAGAAGATCATTGATGATAAACCCCCCCAATGGCACACCTTATTGAAATTGGTCTTATGGGAAGATCATACAACCACAAATACAAGCACATGACATACCCCATTTTAGTTTCTATATGGTCAGGAATTTGTTATGCATGTTGAATTTGAACTTACCCCTCTCAAATTATCTTTATAGGATGAAGAGTTGAATTCGACAAATATCCCTCAGAGATTAAATGATTTATTGGCCTTAGAAGAATAGAGGAGCTATGATATTAATAATTTAAAGAAAAAGAAACAATATGTTAAAAAATATTTTGATAAAACAGTTAAATCGACTACTTTCGAAGCTGGTGAAAAGGTGCTTTTATGGGATTCTACTCATGCAAATACAGGGAAACACTCATAATTTCAAAAATTATGGTCATCTCTATACATAATCGCCTATGTTGTTGGAAATAACTCTTACTTGATCAAATATAAAGGTGGTATGTTATTCTCCTATACCACTAATGGTTCACATTTGAAACACTGTGTTGAACCAGAAAATAACTAAAAGTTAAATTCT